>BDUI01000885.1:81146-92698 GCA_002335545.1 Apodemus speciosus
GCCCTTATCTGAAGAAGACAACAACTGGCTGCAGGATGGATGCCTGTGTTTTTGGAAATGGAATAAGCCCCTGGTTCTCAGTAAGCCACAAACGTGATACTTAGACTCCTCAGGAAGCTCAGGGTTCATCGTCAGGGTTTTCCACACAGGATTTTATCATTGTAGCATCATACGTACATGGGATACCGGCCATCTAACGTGTGTAATTAACATAAATCCAGTTACATATATGTCAAGCTCCAAGTATGCTGAGGTGGGGGGTTGATATAGTCTGTTAGGGAAAGCAGTGGGAGCCATCATTTTTCACACCTCTGGCGGCCAACTCTGAGTAGTGTCGGCATACCAAGTACCCCGTGTGTGTTCACACGTAGAGCAGCACAAGGTTAGCTCAAGAGTAGACACGGGTGATRCTTTTTCAAGGGCATGGGGACTCAGATTCAGGCAAGACTTGACTATCACTCTGTTTTCTTCTGAGTTTCTCCAACCAGCATGGCACACGYTCAGGTGGGCAGGCTCCTYCCCTCCTGTTTCTTCCTGCAGTTTATTTAGTGCAGCAGTCCTGACCCAGCTTTACCTCCTGGTTGAGAAACATAAAGTCACCTCTTTGCCAGCCCCTCTCCACTACTCCCCCAAATGCTTTATCAGATGCCTGGCCAGGGAAACAAAGACTGCCTAACTCCCTCATTCTTGCCTCTCTGTGCCTCTGCCCCACTGCCCAGCRCTGGGGCTCCTGAAGTCAGTGCAGGTGCAGTTGTTGGTTGGGTATTACTTTCTAAAGTCTGTGTCACCTTCAGCCTCTGCATGGGAGTGAACCCCACAGTTCCAAACCAGGAGCATAGTCACTGTGCTGTGTTAGCCATGTTCAAAACTCAAGTCACGGCTGGGTGGTGGTGGTGGTGGCGGTGGTGGCGGCAGCGGCACGCCTTTAATCCCAGCACTCGGGAGGCAGAGGCAGGCAGATTTCTGAGTTTGAGGTTAGCCTGGTCTAAAGAGTAAGCTCCAGGACAGCAAGGACTACACAGAGAAACCCTGTCTCGAAAAACCAAACCAAACTAAACCAAAACTCAAGTCATGGCGGCTCAGGCAAAGCAGAGGAAGTTTTCTCTCATAGCCTCGCCCAGGCCAGGGTGCCTCACCTGGCCCACTGTAAATTCCTGTTTTGCTCTCCTAACTACTGATTAGACTTGAGGTTTCAGAGTCACACAGCTGCTTCAGGATGGAGGAGCATTTGAGCAGTAGGGAGACACATGAGYGGTGAGACATGAGCTGTGCAGAACACCAGGCAAGAGGGTGGACCCAAGGCAGTGCAGGAGCTGGAGCTCTTTGCAGCTCTTGCTGTCTCCACACCCAAGCAAGCCTCCCTTCCCAGCCTCAGAACTTAGTACTTTGTGAGTACTTAATTGCATTTTCCTTAGCTTGACGACTTGAAGATAGCTTAGCTTAGCTTACCTTTCCAGAAAAGCTAGGAGATTTTTGGTATTGGGAATTAAATATCAGATATTTACATTACCATTATGACTCATAACTGTTGCAAAATTACGATTATGAAATAACATCAAAGATAATTTGATAGTTGTGGGTCAACACATCATGAGATCTGGGATGACTGTAATCCGAAGTTGAAGAATAACAGGAGCTACTGGGAATATTGAGTCAGTCACTGGGATCCTCATATGTCAGGAGGGATGAAAGAGGGGACTTTGTCAAGCCATCAGTTGGTTCTTTAAACAAGGAAGCATGCAGTTAGTGTGACCTCATAGTTCAGCCTCCTGGGTGTGCACTCCAGAGAAATGACACATCCACAGAGAAAGTATATGTGAGGGTATTTACAGCAATAGTGTTTCCAATAGCTAAAAGGAAGAAACAGGCCAACCAGGACACCATTCCCATGGCGAATGGATAAGTGGAACTYAGTCCTCCCTTACAGCACCATACTGTCAAACAGCAACTGTACCCATCAAGGCTACAGCAGATGAAACTTGGAAGCATCCTTCACCGGGGGAAGTGAGCTATAACACACCATAGAGAGTTAGCAGAGGCCAAGTATGCTTGTAGGCGTCATAAGGGATTCGTGGTTATTAGAATGAATCACGATAAAAAATAGAGTAACAGAGATCTCCTTCAGGACAGGAGTACTAAGCCAGATATTTGAAAGCGAGGGTAGCACTCCTTCCTTGGCATCACCTTCCCTTGAGATGCCTGGGTGCTGGGTGGAGCCCAGRGCTGAGTACAGCCCTACTGAGTACAGCCCTACTGAGTGCAGCCCTACTGAGTGCAACCCAACTGTACCACTGAGCCACATCGTCAGCCCCTATGTCTTGACCTTGGAAGTCATCTGGAAGTCATACAACAGAATGCTTTTTATGGAAATGCCATTGTCGAGAAAGAACACAATTTTTTCTGAGAACAGTCTTGTTACACATTTTTAATTGACGTTATTCATGGTGTTGTGTTGTGCTGTTTTGTTTCTGAAGCACCTTTCTGTCATTTTTGCCATTCCATTTCTGTTTCCCTGAGAATAAAGAGCTAGAACTGCGTGTTGTTGGCCTTGGCATTTACTTTGTCTGTTCCTGTTAAAATTATATTTATACTTGTTTACCTGGCAAGAGCTAATTTCAGCACATTTGTTAGTTTTTAGGTGTCTTGATTATTTTTCTTATTATAAAAGTAATTTATGCGCATGCGACTTCAGGGTATGGTGCGTACAGAGACACTGAGGTGTTCCTGCCCCTCTCCCCCACCACACGGATAATTAGCTCTAACAGCTTTGTCAGGTTTTTTCTAGATATTTTACCTCTTGATACCCTTCATGATTTATTTTCAACAAAATCGTGTCATTTCTATTAGCTCCTTCCATTTGCACTTTGTCCTGGCCCCACCCAAGGTCACATTTCCCAAAACTGTCAGAGTGGCGCTTGAGTGTGTTGATTTTTGGCTTGGTGCGGACTTTCTCTGTTCTTATCACTGCTTAAGGACACACCACCATTCAAAGTTGAGGTCTCAGCTAACGTCACAGTGAACAGGCTGTGCTGTGGGCTCTAGTGTGTGCTGCTTCAGTTTGCCATCTTTCTGGTCTCTTATTGAAAGCTTGAGTTGATATTTCMTGGTGATCCCGTGGGGCAGGTTGTAAAGTCAAGCTGTGTTTTCACTGTGTAGTTGGTGCCCGAGCCGACTGTTCTGTGGCTGGCCTCCACAGAAGCAGGAACACTGCTGACACATTCCCACCTCTTAGGACTTGGCCAGAAGTTCCTGTCTCTGGTGTGTTAGCTACCCTGTACTTTACTCTCCCAGCCTGGCTCAGAGCAGCAGCATTGTGCCAAGGCTCAGCCAGGCTCCCTGAGCACAAGGAGAGCTCAGGTGACATCAGACCTGCCTTGTCAATGGTGTGAAGCTGTCAGCACTGGAGTCTGGTGACAACCGTGACTGGACCCAGCCCCATCATCCCTGAACGCTAAGCTCCTGCCTCCACCACTCTCAGCCTCCCACTCGAAGGTGTTCTGTGTACCCAGGTGTTCTGGGTGCCAACCCCACCCGCACTGCTGTGCACCTCTAACTCCACCCATCTCATAAATCCTTTTCCCTTGGAAAACTGAAGCTCTCTTCCGTCCCTGTCTGCGGACCGCAGTGGCTGCTTTTGTAGTTTGTGTCTGGGTCTGACCACTCTGTGCTTTGTGTTAGTACAGTCATGCAGCATCGGCCTTTCCTGACCAGCTCACTCCATTCAGCAGAATGTCGCAGTTGAGTCATGTTGCAGCATGCTAGGATGTCCTTCCTTCTCAAGACCGAATATTTTCTTTTCTTTTTTTATTCAATATATTCTTTATTTACACTTCAAATGAACGAATATTTTCTTTTACACACACACACACACACACACAGGCATATGTTATTGGATATTTGTTAGCTGTTTTAACTATTTCGAGCATAGCAATTTATGCTATTGTGAATACAAATGTGCAAGTAGCTTTTAAGACCCTGATTTCATTTCTTTTGAGTATATAACTATAAAGAGAATTACTTACCGAACCCTGTCATCATCTGTTTTTACTGTGATGAGCCATTCTTGCTACCTTGTCAGCTGTACAGTCTTACATTTCCACGGACAGTGCCCACGRTCCCCAGTTTCTCTGCCTCGCCAATATCACTGGCCTTGGACTTTGACACTATTATCCTCATGGGTGTGAAGTGATATTTCATGTGAATTTGGGTTGAATTTCTCCAATGGCTAGTTAAGGTATCTTTCCATAGAAATTTTATATCTCTGTTGGAGAAATGCCTCCTTAGGTCTTATGTTCTCTTTCAAAAATATTTTAACTTTATATATATATATATACACACACACACACACACACATACATACATACACACATACATATACATATATATTCTAATACTTCCCCTATCAGATCAGATTTTATAATTTAAAAATATTTTCTCCCATTACAAGTATTTTCTCCCATTTTATGGTTGACTTTTTCCTCCTCTGTTGATAGTTTTTTGTATCCAAAAAGTTAGAATCTTCATGGCATCCAATTTATCCATTTCCTTTTGTCTTCTGTGGCAATATTTAAAAAGAAGTCTCATTTCCCACCAACCTCTCACCTTCTTTTCTTGCCCATCTCCATTCCTTTGCATCAGCTACCAATCCCCAGAAATACCAAATACCAAGGACCCCCAGGGACCATACTGGGCTAAAACTGAGATTGGTGCCTTGCCCATCCTCTGTCTAGAAGGTTTTTCTTGTAATAGATGGGAACTGACATAGAGATTCTCAACCAGACAAAGTGCAAAGACTGAGAGTCTGCAGAGAACTCAGTCCTAAATGAGATGTCCTGACCAAGAGCCCTCCCCATCAAGGCCCAGGGATCTATGCAGAAGATGAAACAAAAAGATTGTAAGAACAAGAGGGGATGGGTGACTGTCTCCCAGACACAATGCAGATGCACACGCAAACTCACAAAGACTGTGGTCCCATGCACAGAGCTGCACAGATTCAAGCCAGCCAGAGCCACCTTACTGAGAGGCAGAAGTAGACATGGGCGCCCAGCCCCACCCAAGAAGCTGTCGCAACTGATACCTTTTGGCCAGGAGAAAATAAGTGTTTCTAGTGGAGTCTCACCATGTGCATCTGCCGTTCTCCAGGGGAGCCTCGTGCCCAGGAGGAGCGGGGCCAACAGGAAACAGACTGGTGTTTCCATAGGCCTTTGTCTAGTTTTTGCTTTGTTTTCCTCCTCATTGCTCCTTTGTTTATTTTGATTCCCATTTTTGTGTTTTTGTGAGTGGAGTTTTGTGTGTGTTTCTTGTTTTTGTTTGTTTCAGAATGAAAACAAAGTTAGGCAGATAGGAGGTAGCCAAGGATCTGGGAGGGGTTGAGGGAGTGGGAAAAACAAAATATGTGGGAAAAGGTTCAATAAAAAACTGTTTTACCCACGGTAAAGAAAAGATACATAGAAAGATAGATAAATGCCCACTTTTTTTTCTTCTTTCTTGTGTGTGTGTGTGTGTGTGTGTGTGTGTGTGTGTGTGTGTGTGTGTGTGTGTGTTAAAAGTTTTATTTTGGTTAGCAGTCATTTTTGTCTGAGTTTTTTTCACATGACAAAAATGTATTTTAAAAACACGTCGTATCAAAACGCCTTTACTTAATGGCACGTTCAGGACCAGCTTGGGTTATAGAACAAGACACTGTCTTTAAAACAAAACAAACTTCTGTTCTTAAGACAGTTTAAAAGCAGATGTCTGGTCTGTGGCGGTTATCCTACTTGAGACCATCTGCTAACCCGGACCCCACAGCCTGACCCTTAACCAGTACATTCAGATCCAGAAACCCAAAACAATTTTGGTGACTGGAAAATATCTCAAATAGGTTTCCTATGAATAACAGCTTAAAAGAGCTCCCTGTTTATTCCCAGTAAGACAGAAGTGTGAGGTCTGACCTTACACCAGACAGATACTCTGCCAGGGGAATACCTTTGACCAGAGGTTCTAAGGATATACCTTAAACTCTGTTTAGTCTCGGTTTTCAACTGCAATAGGTTCAAGAAGGCTCATTGSACCACAGAASGGTGATTTTGTGACTGGTACTTTGAAGGGCTTGGTTTAAAGGTTCAGTCCTGCTTCTGAGGAGACAGACAAGTTCCTGCCCAGCAACAATTGTTCCGTCACAAAGTTGCGACCAGGTACCAAAGGATCACAAGGAGTGACCCAGTTCTCAGGGTTGCTGGCTTGCTGATAGGCCAACAGAGATGTACATCTGTGGTAGGGCTCTCAGCAGTTCTGCTGCGGAGTAGGGCCATGAAAGGAGCTCAGAGTGCACCCGGGGCCAATCACACCTCCATTCCCCAGTGTGACTAAGCTGCTCCCAGACCCCCACATCATCTCAGACTCCAGGGAGAGTCTAGAAACCATGGACTACTGTATGTAGTACTGTAAAGCACATGAGTCCCTCCAGCACTGCAGAGACCAGGCAGTGAGGGGAGCAGACAAAGGCAGAGGTTACCTATGCTGCCTGGAGAGATGGGGAAGAGAGGGGCAGACTCACCTGGAGCCCTGCAGCTCTTCCAGATTAAATGTATTCCACTGGGAACAGAGATAAAGATGATCTAAGACAAGGGAGGGTTGTCCGTCTGGCCCATGAGCAGCATCTTGTTGTCGGTGGATTCTTTGAACTCTTTCAGGCTTCAGTTCATTTGGTTCTCCAGCTCATTGCAGATTTCCTTAGAAACCACATTTTCAGCGTCCTGGCTCACTACAATGCTTCGGAGTTGGCTTTAATGAGATGCTCAGTCTTACCCCCTCAGTTGGCTTGGCCACAAGCAGTGCTAGGAGTCAGGCCCCACTGACTCCAGGTCCTGCATGGCATTCCACTCGCTGCAGCTCTGCCAGGGCTGANGGTGATTTTGTGACTGGTACTTTGAAGGGCTTGGTTTAAAGGTTCAGTCCTGCTTCTGAGGAGACAGACAAGTTCCTGCCCAGCAACAATTGTTCCGTCACAAAGTTGCGACCAGGTACCAAAGGATCACAAGGAGTGACCCAGTTCTCAGGGTTGCTGGCTTGCTGATAGGCCAACAGAGATGTACATCTGTGGTAGGGCTCTCAGCAGTTCTGCTGCGGAGTAGGGCCATGAAAGGAGCTCAGAGTGCACCCGGGGCCAATCACACCTCCATTCCCCAGTGTGACTAAGCTGCTCCCAGACCCCCACATCATCTCAGACTCCAGGGAGAGTCTAGAAACCATGGACTACTGTATGTAGTACTGTAAAGCACATGAGTCCCTCCAGCACTGCAGAGACCAGGCAGTGAGGGGAGCAGACAAAGGCAGAGGTTACCTATGCTGCCTGGAGAGATGGGGAAGAGAGGGGCAGACTCACCTGGAGCCCTGCAGCTCTTCCAGATTAAATGTATTCCACTGGGAACAGAGATAAAGATGATCTAAGACAAGGGAGGGTTGTCCGTCTGGCCCATGAGCAGCATCTTGTTGTCGGTGGATTCTTTGAACTCTTTCAGGCTTCAGTTCATTTGGTTCTCCAGCTCATTGCAGATTTCCTTAGAAACCACATTTTCAGCGTCCTGGCTCACTACAATGCTTCGGAGTTGGCTTTAATGAGATGCTCAGTCTTACCCCCTCAGTTGGCTTGGCCACAAGCAGTGCTAGGAGTCAGGCCCCACTGACTCCAGGTCCTGCATGGCATTCCACTCGCTGCAGCTCTGCCAGGGCTGATGCAGCTCTCATAATAGGTGGCCCGGATGAGAACCCCTCCCTCCACCCCCGGGAACAGGGCAGACCACGTGGCCTGGACAGAYATGGGCTTGAATATGTGCGTCCTGCCCACAGAGCTCACTGAGCCCGCCATCCCCATCAAGGTGGACCTTGGTGTCCTCCAATGTAGAGGAACCATTCTGAAGGTGCAGCCTTTACTCTCCTTCCTGGAAAAGTCAACTCCTAGAAAGATGTTCTCTTCAGTGCTGTGGTGCCCACCGGTGTGCACACAGCCATGTAGCAGTCGGTCCAGATGCTCTCTAAGTGCACGGCCAGCCTGATTCTGTCTTTGCAGCGCAGGAAGTTGATCATCACTTGCAGGTGCTGAGTCAAGTCACCTTCATGCTTGTGAGGGTGCTGAGGACGCCACTGGCCCTGGGGCTGACACCCTGCTGTAGAAAGAGGACTGCCAGCCTCACCGTTGCCTGCAGAGGACCACTCAGCGCTGGACACAGGAGAGCACTTCAGGGTCACCGGGACCATCCCAGTGAGGGATCTGGGGATCTGGCCAGAGTCCTCCAGCAGCCTGCCTGGCAGCCTCACTGGCCCCGTCCCTAGCTCCCTAAGGTCTCCCTTGTCCCTCCTCCCTCCTTCGTCCACCCCTCACCTCCTCACCCTCACCCCATGTCCCCTGGGCCCTAGATGTCTACTTTCTGTGTTTTTCAGTTAAATAACTAAACCAGCCTCCTCAGTTGGTCAAATGCCTGAGAATTCTTTTCGAGGACTTCCTTACTATATAAACTAGTACACATGGCAGCCCCTTCTAGTTGTTGTCTATTTCATTTCCGAGAAACAGGAAGGAGTGGAGAGCCTGTTCAGGCCATGTCATTGTGGTTAAGAACAGTCATTGCTAGCTGGGTGGGTGACACATGCCTTTAGTCCCAGTACAGAGGCAGGAGGAGCTCCATGAGTTCACGGTTAGCCTGGTCTACATAGCATGTTTCAGGACTGCTAGGACTACATAGAAAGATTCTAGCTCAAAAACCTTAAACAAAACCAAAAACACAAACAAAGAACAGTAGAGCCCTTGCTGCACTTGCAGAAGTCCTGGGTTCAGTTCCCAGCACCCACATGGCAACTGAGAACCATCAGCTACCCTGGTGCTCTCTTCTGGCCTCCGTGGCTGTTCACAACCGACACCTCATGTCTGCCTTGAAGACACTCCTAATTCTCTTCAAAGTAATTTTCTATTTTAATCATTTTTCAGTCTTTCCTCCTCTTCCCTGTTTCCCCCATCCTTTCCTTGTATGTATATTCTTAAGGTCAAACGCAGAACAAAGCATAGGAACACATCCCCATGGCCAGGTTACCTTTTGTTCTATTTGTTGGTGGCAGCATTTGGCTCCGGCCTTGTCCCTGATGTTTGCTTCTGCAGCAGGACTATTTCAGAAGGCCGTGTTGAGACTTGTCATGAGCTGTGTTGGTACTAAAGTGGTACTGATATCCTGACCCAAAAGAGATTCCAGAACACACAGTGAGCACGTGTTAAAGAAAGTGGAAATGGCTTCATTCAAGTGGACTTTTGTAATCTAGACTTTGCTCCTTTATGTCTAACTCAACTAAGCATTATATATGGTATATGGGAATGTCTTTATGCTTTCAGAAGTGGGTTATTGAATCCCATGTGCATCCAGTGACTGGATCACTGTTCATGAAGGAAGAATTCATGTTTGGGTTGGTGAAGAGGAGGGAAGGTAGCTAATGCTTTTGCAAGACATACCAGTACCAGACATGGTTACCTTGGTAACCTGACTCCTTGGACTCCTGACTGTGTCCAAGCTTCCTAGATCTTTATCTCATTCTCATGTGTGGGTCCCAAGACTCAGAAGGACTCATCTCACTGGCTCTTCCCCCAGCATCTGGGGAAAAGATAGCAAAGGCGTACACAGTCCTAGAAAAGCTTGACAAGATCTGTCTGGGACTCAGGAGGTTCAGGGTGGATGGGCCTCATTCTTATTGACAGGTTCTTGGGAGACATTTGTGATGTCCTCGGAGCAGCATCGTTACATAGTATGGAAGCACACACCCTGTAACTGCACGTCACTCCCAGGTCTGTTCAGTCCTGAGTCAGCCTTTCTTTTGGAGTGTTCCTTAACTGCCCTGTGTGGCTGTTAACACACCCGCATCCCCTGTGTCTGCTGAGGTAAATATGTTAAAGGCCATGTTGAATGCACCTAAGCATCTAGAATGGGAAGTGTGCTCTCCCGCATACCTCTCCAGTATAATCCTTGAAGTCTTAGCTGGAGCAATAAAACAACTGAGTAAAGGGGGTTTCAATGGGGAAGGAAGAAGTTGATGTATCTGTTTGCAGATATGATTTTATACATGAAAACCTAAAAACCTCCATTCCATCTACAGATGATAAAAGCATGTTCAGCAAAGTAGCAGGATACAAAATTAACACCCCAATATTGGTAGCTTTTCTATACACAAGTGACAACTGAGGAAGAAACCAGGAAAACAATACCTTTCACTGTGTGTGTATATGTGTATACATATATACATATATATGTATATGTCTTGGGATAATTCTAACCAAAGAAATGAAAGATTTATATGATAAAGATTTAAGACATTGAAGAAGATATCAAAAGATGCAAAGATCTTCCATGCTCATGGATTGCTAGGGTTAAATATATTGAAAATGACCATCCTATCAAAAGCAATTTATGGATTCAAGACAATCCCCATTAAAATTCTAATATGATTCTTTACAGAATTTTAAGGGATAATTTTTTACATCATGTAGAAACACTAAAAGACCCAGAATAGCTAAAATACTCCTGAATAATAGAAGAACTGCTGGAAATATCAACACCTCTGATCTTAAGTTATACTACAGAGCTGTAGTTATAAAAACACTATAGTCAATGGAATTGAATTGAAGACCCAGACATAAGTCCACATGGCTATGAACACCTAATTTTTGACAGAGAAGCCAGAAATACACAGTAGAAAAAAAGAGCATCTTCAACAAACTGTGCTGATCGAACTGAATGTGTCCATGTAGAAGAATGCTTATAGACTCATGGCTATTGCGTTGCACAAAATTCAACTCTTAATGGACCAGGAACCTCAACATAAAAACAGATATCCTGAATACAATACAAGAGAAAGTGGGGGATAGTCTTGTTGGGATAATAATATTGTACAGTGTGTAAAGGCTGTATTGTTGCTGGTGTCTGTTTAGGCAGAGAGTTGAGTGCAGACCAGACTTTAGTATTATATTCATATGGCTACATCATATTTTGTAAACACTCCTCTCACCTCCTGTGGTTTAATAAAAATCTGATGGCCTAGAGCAATGGAGAGGAGACTCATTGGGACTTCTAGAAGAGATAGGAACTATGGGAAAGAGTCAAGTGCTAGAAAGAGACAGAGGAAGAAACAGGCTGGGACTGGTGGAGAGGTAACTAATGAGCCATGTGGACGAACTGCAATTATTAGACTATCCTGGTTAGTAAGTTATGAGCTAGTTGGGAACAAACCTAAGCTATAAAGCCTAAGCATTCATCAATAAATATGAGTTTCTGTGTCACTGTTTGGGAGCTGGTGGTCCTAAAGAAAGTCCCAATACATAGTCTTACACTCATTGACATAGGAGAAGACCTTCCAACCAGGACACTGATAGAACAGGCTCTCAGACCAACAATAAATGGAACTCCATGAACTGAAAAGCGTCTCTCTGACAAAGGACACTGTCATGTCAGCAAAGCGGCAGGCTACAGAGTGGGAAAAGATCTTTAACAGTTATATATCCAATAGAAGTAGATATCTAGAATATATATATATATATA
>BDUI01000885.1:95549-106365 GCA_002335545.1 Apodemus speciosus
ACTATTCTGCCTGCCATGATGATAATAAACTAAACCTCTGAAACTGTAAGCCAACCCCAATTAAATGCTTTCCTTTATAAGAGTTGCTGTGGTCCTGGTGCCTCTTCACAGTAATTGAACACTGACGAAGACATCATTTTCTCAGGAGAGTTGCATTTCTTTCTTTTATGTATTTCATTAGGGTCACACATGAAGAACACATCTCAGTGACACACTGAGGTTCAGACCTTACACAGTAACAGTGCAGCTAACAGTGAATGGTATGAAAGCAGGAACGGGAAGAGAGACAGACAGATAGGTCAGCACTGTGGCCACTTAGGTGAGCCCCTCAGATCTGGTAAACATCACCAGGCCAGGAGAAAAGAGTAGCCACCCAGGCCCGTTTGACCCACAGCATCAAGGACGAGGAGGTCACCTGGGACCTCTTGAGCAGCAAAGGAGGGACGCCCCTTTACCCAGAAACCTCTGCAGCGGGCGGCTGTGCAGCTCTGGGTCTCCTGACGTCTGTCCTGAGTTCCCCGGTTCCCACATCATGCTTGCTGCTTTACATCTGAATTCCTTTGTCTCCATATCTCTGCCTTTCTTAGCTCAGTTGCTTCATGAGGGCTTTTCTTGTCATTCTCTAAGGTTTATTTCTAATTGACATATAAGTGTGCCATTTTGGTGACATGCAGATATTTCGATTCCTTGGGGTACTGGGTAGAGCAGTGGCATCTCAGTCAGTGTTACCCATCGTTTGCCGGGGATGCTCAGGCCTGCCCCTCCAGCTGTGTGAAGTGTCAGCTTTAATCCCTTTGCTGTGGGTCCCATCATGTCTATCCAGGGAAGCAGGCCGCTCCTTTCCATTGTCCTGGTCTCTGGCACTGCAATTACACCTTCATCCTGCATTCTCTTTCTCAGTCGCTCCTCATGGCATCAGAGGCAGGTGKGGTGCATGTTGATAATTTACCTGACATGGTCCAACTCCCAAGTTTAGAGGAAGGGATTTATGCTTATTCCTGTCACTAAATTGATGCTTCACACATAGCCGATGCTCAGTAAGTATTTGTTGAATAAATGTGCACAGAAAGACTGTGAAGAACAGATGTGGAATTGAATTGGTCATTTCAAAATCTACTTATTAAAGCTTTAATACATTATTACAGGAAGTGCAGAAGCCAGCAATCTGAATAAAAAGAGGAGGGTGCTAGTTGCCCACACATTTTCCAACTCTCTATCCAAATAATCATTTCCATTCTGAGTCCCGTATACCAGAGCGGGAGGGGCGTGCTGAGCACTACGATGCTGASCCTGTGTGTGCCTCGTTGAACTGCTGAAGAAATGTGACCACCTCTTCCTGGGCTGGGCGCTTGGCACATTGATCACTAGGGGTCTTCTCCTCTAAAGGTACTGATGGGTTCTGTGAGGCCAAATAGATACCTGTGCACAGCCCTGTTCAAAACCAGGTCCACACAGACATGGCACAGGAATGGCCAGGTGCGCCCTGAGGAAGCAGAGAACTTACCAGGTTGCAGGACTGAGCAGGAAGTGTTAAACTCTGAGGAATAGACAGGTCACGCTTCATCTGCTTGGCATTTCTGTGACAGTATTCTCAATTGTTCTGTCTCAGCATCTTGTGAGGTAAACGGCCTGCAGCCCTCTCACATCATCCTTTACTTTGTAGGAACTCCATGGCGGAAAGAACAGACCAGAGACCTGCAGCGCATACTGAAGACCGTCGACCGGGACATCCCACTGGTGCTGGTCAGTGGCAACCATGACTTGGGCAATGCCCCCACAGTCGAGACTGTGGAGGAGTTCTGCCAGACGTGGGGCGATGACTACTTCAGCTTCTGGGTCGGGGGCGTCCTGTTCCTGGTGCTCAACTCGCAGCTCTTGTACGACGCCTCCAAGTGCCCCGCCCTGAAGCAGGCCCAGGACCAGTGGCTGGACCAACAGCTGAGCATTGCAGAGCAGAGGCAGTGCCAGCATGCCATTGTCTTCCAGCACATCCCTCTGTTCCTGCAGAGCATTGACGAGGATGATGACTACTTCAACCTCACCAAGACCGTGCGGAAGGAAATGCTTGACAAGCTCACCAGAGCAGGTGACACCTGGGGCGTGTGTATGTGTGTGTGTGTGTGTGTGTGTGTGTGTGTGTGTGTGTGTGTACCTCCTCCTGCCACCTGGAGAAGTGAAGAGGGGACAAGGCTTGGATGGGACTGGTTCTGATCTCACTCACTAGTAGTATAGCTGTGGACAAGCTGCCAATTCCTTCCTGCCTCAGTGTCTGAGACTACCATAGGACAGTTAAGAGTGGTGACCCTAGGAAGCATTTAGGATGGCCCCTGACCTGCCTAGCCCCTGAAGTAGATGCCCACAGGTGAGGATGGGGATCTTGGAGGTCGGGGGTCCTAGCAGAAGGGCCCAGAATGTGGTTACATGTACCTTGGGAGATGAAAAGAGGTAATGACAGCTTCCTTCCTGTCTGTGGCAAGCATGAACTGGCTCAAGGACAGAGAAGCATTAAAACCCAAGCACCCGACCATAGTCCTCATGTACCATACAGGAAACCTTGGGTAAGGCTTTAGTAGAGTGGTCCTGAAGCCTTCATGGGTTCACCTGTTCTGGGGTTCCTTCCTGAATTCGGACGGGGAGGTATATGCATAGGATCTCTGTCATGTAGACTTGCAACTGATCATTCATGTGATCACAAGCGTGCAGTCGCAAAATGAAGATGTCCTGTCTTAAAGGCCAGCCTAGCATCTGATGGCCACTCCCTGGTACTAGCCCATGCCACCTCTCTCCCCCTTAGTTCCCCTTTTGGGGCCCTCTCTCTAGAAATGGAGTATCTATCTTAGGTGGCTCACTTCAGGGATGACAGCTGCTGCGTGTCCTGTCCCTGGTTGCCCCTCTGTGGCTGGTCCACAGCTTATTTGTATCACACACTTGTAAGAAATGAATTGCTTCGTTTAGTTGCTGCAGGAAGGAGCAAGGGTTGAAGTTGGAAATGGTCTCACTAAAGAGCCAAAATTTGTTAAACAAAAATAACAAAAAACAACCTCTGGTCTTCTCTTACTCATGGTCCACTGGGAAACCTGATAGACCCTTCTGTACTTCTGGGGCATTTTACAAACAGCTTGTGTCATCAGAGACATTCTCCAGCTCTTCCGTGGAGATGAGGTTGGGAAACCCCTTTGAAGGCCTCTGTATCTTAGGCCATGCTTGAGTTAAAGTGCAAAGCATTTCTGATGCCAGGAAAGCAGGGTTAATGTCAGGATGGCGTCCGCTCCGCCGTGGAGACTGTTTTGCATCAGGATCATCCAGTTCCACCACCACACGTAGATGCCTGTAAGTGAGATCCAAACTCAGTCCCTAGCTGCCAGTTGTTCTTCATTCTGTCAGCATTCTCGAGCAGCATGAGGTCTGGACTGCCCATCCCAGGAGAGAGCACATGCCATCTATGAGAATGTCCAGGTGCTGAGAGGGCCCGGAGTGTTCACAGGGTGCCCGTGGAGGAAGTGTGGAAAACCTTCCCAGAGCCTGTGGGACACAACAGCTGTAGTAGGTCTGGATCGGGGTTTCTTATCAGCACATCCACCAAGGACTGCGTGTGCTTCTGAGGCGAATCCCATGGCCCCATCCTGTAAAGGGATACCTAGCTGGTTGGTGCCTTTGAGTAGGACAAACCCTGTCCATACAGCCCCTGCCTCTAGGCAGAACTAAATGGGAAGCCAAATTACCATTCAAAAGTTGGTTTGTAAGCGTGAAGCAGAACGGGAATTCACCTTGGTGGTGGTTTCCATTCTTGATGGTATTAGACCCTGGCATCCTGTGGGCCCCACGTCCACTGGGCCTCCTTGCCTGGCAGGACTGTGTTCTGCTTCCTTCATATGAATCAGCTCCAGCCAGGCCCTCCATACACTCTCCTACCCAGCACAAGGGCCAGCCCTTCAGCTCACCCTTCCCGGAAGTTCTTGCCTTTCGTTCTGGCTGTGAGACCAACTCAGTTCTTACCTTTTTGGTATAAAGCTCTTTTCCTCTCCAGTTCCTGGTCAGCATTGTCTTGATCCAGCACATGTCAGTTAGACTTGCAAGTGTCTCTCACTAGACTGTCAGCTCCCTAAAAGGTCCATCTGCCCTGCCTTTAGGTCTGACTCAGGGCTCAGGCCTCTGTGAYGTGGACCGAGTGCATGCAGGAAGGAAAGTCTCTAACTTATATCCAGCCCTTGAGGACCAGCTGACAAAGCTCAGCGGTGTCCAGGACACGCACTGGGACAAGCACATGCCGAGAAGACTCCAACTCATATTGCCTATCCCGTGCCCTCCACACGGTCTTTCCTCCCTATTCATCTGCTCCTGTCTAGGTCACTCAGCAGTCTGTTTCTCCCCCAGCCCTTCTTTGCCCCTAGCCTTAGGATCCTCACCTAAATCTACTTCATCAAGGAAAACTAGAGAGATCGAAGCCCCTCCTACTGCAGGTTTCCATGGCATGCTAAGCCAGGCATCAGACCCAAAACAAACAGGCAACATCTGAAGTTGCAGGTCAGGTGTGGACAAAACTGCTGTGGCTACTAGGTTGGGAGGCTTGGACGGCAGGCCCTGTGTGTGTGTGTGTGTGTGTGTGTGTGTGTGTGTGTGTGTGTGTGTGTGTGGGGGGGGGGGGGGCAGGCAGGGGCTGTCACTGACCACGCAGAATGTGGACAGTGGCTGAAGCCACAGCAATAGAACTTGAACCCAATTTGGGAAGCCAGACAGTCAGTGGTATTTTGTAACATTTATTAACTTAAAGACCTCGATAAAGCTCGGGTGATGGTGGCAGGGGGTATTTAATGTTGCCTCTAGCTTTTGTCCCCACAGTAATATTACTTCCTAATACTATTTCAGTTTCATTTTTCTCCTTGTGCTAAAATGCCAGTGCTCAAAAAATATGTCAGAAGCTCATCAGATGATCTGGGTAGCTTTTAATTACGATAATTGTGTTGTTATAAAATATCCTTTTAAAGAATACATCCCTCCCCAAGCCACTGTGGAGATAAAACCCTGCTTCCTTCCAGTAAGTTTAATGAATAATTCTGAATCATTGTGTGGGATGAATAAATGATTTAATAATGAGCATCAACAATCATCTCCCATTGTTGCATTAATTTTTGTAAATGGGATGAGGTAAATGAGGAGGAAGGGCTGTCACCATACAATAGACCACCATTTGTGTAGGAATGCGCTCTGTGATCCAAAAAAATGAAGAGCTTCCAACCTCAGGTTTCCCTAGAAACGGATGCTTCCTGTTTCTACTTTTGAAGTCAATGACGGGGGTGGGGCGCTTCTTTGTATGGAACAAAAACATTGCCAGTAAGTGGTAGAAATAAACAGGTATGGGGCAGGACAGGCGCGCAGATGTGACGCGGCGCTGCCTCTTCCCAGTCTTCTTTGCTCAGCCTGGGGATAATCAGCTGCATCACATACAAGAGATGTGGAAATTGGTTCTCCCCCTAATTCACCTGGTACCTAGTTGGAGTTGCAAAGACAGATCATAGATAATGAAACCTGGTGGGAGCTGGAGGTTGCCCTTCCCTCGGGCCTCTCTCAGCAGAAGGGTAATATGTGACCCAGTTAATGCGGATTGCAGTTTAAATTTTCAATCTTAAAAAGAAAGAAAACACGAAAGTCTGTGACTGCCCATGTTTCCCCTTGATGCCTCGACACCTTTTCTTTCCTCTCATTCTCCACAGAGCTTAAGGATGGTGCATTACAAAAGAGCCCAGGGCACATTTGGCAATTATAAAAAATTCCAGCAAGTTGATCTTTCTTGCAAAAGTTAATGAGTAATTTCACAGAATTAGTTTCATCTCTAGTATTTGCGTGCTTTTTCACAGAGAAACAGAAAGGGTGGGCGAGCTCTCAGCCCTTGGTCGTGGCCTTAGGATTTCAAGTCTTTAAAGGAGGCGGAGCTCTAGCGTCCAGGGCTGCATTACAGACAGAAGAGAACATTAGGCCTTCTGTCCCCCCACCACTAAAGCTGTCTATATCCTGTGCTATCAGGAAGTGGGCTCTGGTTGTATTCATTAATGCAAGTCCAGCCCTGAGCCTGTCACACAGTAGTAACCCCTGGACAAAGACTTACTGGTTAGCAGGGACAGAGCCTGGCCCGCGTCACCTCTCCCACGCAGCAGCATTGCTGGAATGTCCACACTGCTGAGTTATGGATGAGAGACACACTTCCGAGATCATTGCTTCTGAAATCGAGACATGCCCGTGAGTGGTGACCACACTACTGAATATGGGGTAGGAGACAGGAAAACAAAACTCACAGTGATCAAAACTTAACTCAGAATCAAACCCATCACAACTCAAAGCCTTTCCGGCAGCATTGGCATTGTGCTGTGCTGGTTGCCGTGAAAAGCATYCTTGCAGCCTTGGTCCTGAACACTTCATGTGTGCACTGAGCATTCCGCACACCGTCACGCCACTCAGCACCTGCAGATGCTGCTGCCGGAAGTGTCTTTGCTCAAATTCGAGATTATTATATGTTATGAATTGCAGGGTGCTCTTAAATGTACATATAAAATGTTCTGCTCTTGTAGAAACATAAGAGCTTAATTTCATAAAACAAAGATGGTTGTTTTCAACTCTCATTCCTTAGCATGTAAGAACCAAATTAGTGTATCTCTGCGTGTGGTTGTGTCAGAATGGGTTATTTTAAAAGCTACTGTTTGAATTGCTGACTGAGGTTCCTTTAAAATATGTTAATGGGTTTGGTTGTGATTAGGACAGATATTGCAGCAGCTTCTGAAATGGTGTGCGTGCGCTTCAGCTATCTCAGACTAATTCTTTCTGTGAGTTGACACTCCTGGTATTGTAGTTATAGTCAAAATGGCCACTTTGTAAAATGTCTTATAGCCAAGATTTAATTCTCTTTTTAAAATTTTACATATTTATTTTATGTGTGCAGATGTTTTGCCTATGTCTGTGCCTATATCATTATATATGTTTGGTGCCCACAGATATCAGAAGGTTGTCAGGTCCCCTGGGACTGGAATTATAGGTGATTGTAAGCCATTTTGTGGGTGCTAGAAACTGAGCCTAGGTCCTCTGGAAAGAGCAGCCAGTGCTCTTAGCTGCCGCGCTGTCTCTGCAGCCCTGAGATTTAATTCTTCCTGAAAAGTACACAAGCAGGTCCATCTCACTGGTGTGCAGATTTGCTTTCATCTTTAATAAATGATAAAATTATACATATACAAAAATTATAATGAAATAACTATGATTTGTTGTCAGCGATTTTTTATTTACATACCTTTTTATATTTCAGGATTATATAAAATTTTCTCAAGCAAAACAGTGTCATAAGTAGAAAAATTTAAGAAACACTAGTCTAGAGTATATATTCATAAGACTTTTTCTTGAAACACATTAAGCTGTAAATATTTGGGGCTTACCTGACCTGAGTTCTCTGTAGAGCTAGTTAGCAACTATTCTGTAATATGTAATTGGCAAGACAGAACATGTATACAACTGATTATAGCCATAGTCCAACTATTAAAGGAAAAAAGGTGGTAGATCAGCCCCTGCCTTCGAGACRTGTTCCCTCCCAGAAGACACTAGCTTTCTGAGTCCTTGGGTGGACAGTGCATGTGTGATTGTTGAGTGCTTCCTGGAACGGGCTGTGGTCATCTGGCTGGCTCACTGTGGGGGGCTGCCCTTAGAGAGGAGCCTCCTCTACTCAGTTCATATTCCTAGGCGAGCCCAGCACTATGCCTGGGCCTGTGATGCAGCCTAGCATAGAGAAGGAATGGGAAGGCCACGGTGATACAGTGTGTAATGGCTGATGTTCACATGTACTAGAAAGACATAAGCAAGTCAATAACTTAAGCACAGGTCCTGAGTAAGTAATAGGATAGCTTGGGAACTTACAAAAGATGTCTATGGGGGCTGACGTGGGGGCTGGTGGGACAGATAAAGCCGTGTAACAGGCAGGTAAGCACCAGGACATGGGTTGGAATAGACCTTCAGTCTCACCTTTTTGGTGTCCCCTTTCTGCTTTATATTGTCCTTTGTGAATAAAAGGTTCTCATCCCAACCTCAGGCTTGGTGCATTAGATAAAATGAGGCATGTCCTAGAAGTGCTGGGTGCCATGCCTTAAAGTAACAAGTGATGCATAAGGAACAGTTTGCTGCTCTGTGACCCTGAGCTGTTGAGATTTCTCAGCAGGCCATTAACTAGAAGGGTGGTTCTTAACCCAATTCACAGGAACCTCTCCAGGTAGAGCCAGATGTGTTCTGAGGACTAGCCTGCAGTCTGTTAGGGATCAACAACCCTGAGTACCATGCAAAGGCTAGACCAAAGCCTTTGGACTCCTGGAGTGCGTGGGAAACTAGACTACTTTGAGCCTGAGATGATTTAGAATAGATAAGAATACATGTTATTCTTAGTTTTCTGAAAAAGGACCACTAGTGTACAAGAGGGGAGAGCTACAAAACTAGATGACAAAATTCCTTTGGAATTTAACAAATAAATGCAACTATTTGTTAAAGCACACACTGCACCACTCTTCTGGCAAACAACTTTTGGGGGCATAATTCCACGGATAGAATGTCTAAGTAGTGTGCCTCAAGACAGTGGTAACCCCCACAGTGCCCTCTGTCTGAAGTGCATTTTAAGAAGTTTATCTTGGTGGCTTTTCTTTTCCGCTGACTTTGTAAAAGACCAGACAAGGGTACCCTCATAGCACCCATAGCACCCTGATCTTTTGGAGCCAGACCGATGAATTTCACTGTCTTTAATTTGTCCTGCGTTCATTTTTCCGGACTTGGTCAGTTTTATGTTTTGGTCCATTTGCTGTAAAGCATCACATTTTCATCCCTTGACACCTGCATCTCCTTCTCCACAAAAGATAAAAGACCGACTGCTGACGCTACATCTGGTGTGAAGTGCTGGATTTCATTTCTCACTTTGGAGGTATCCTTAACAGTTGGGCTAATTAAAGTTAAAATCAAGTCCTGATGGTAAATATTTATAAATCAAGAATCTGGCGTGTGAATGTGTTCTACTGATTCCAAAAGTTAAGTCAGCCCGTATCTGTTCAGCAAACAGTGCAGGCTCCTCGATAGCACTCAGCTGGAGGAATGAACGGAAAGGCAGAGAGGTTCCTTCTCCAGAGAACCTGATCAAACGTGTGCGTGCAGGCATGCGCGGAGAGCGCAGCACGTGCACGTGGAGGCCGGCCAGACGGGAACTCTCAGTAATGCTGCTCACATGCCATCTGCCTTTCTTGGTACGTCTTCCTTGTCCTGGGTGCCCGAGCTCACGCTCCGCTGGGCGGCTAGGGAGGGAGCCCAGGCATTGCCGCTCTCCACCTGCCAGCTCTGGGGTTGCAGAGGCATGCCACCTCATCTGGGTGGTTTTTTTTTTTTTTTTTTTTAAATGTAGGTTCTAGGTTTGATCTCCAGTTCTCATTCTCCTGAGCCATCTCTCCAGCCTTCTGGTCATTCTTAGAAAAAGTGTCACATTGTAGTATTTCAAAAAGGAGATTCTGAGCCAGGAGAGAAGCAGTCTGGGATTTATGAAGTAAGAACCCGTCTGTTCTTTCAGGTCCTGCTTTTAAATATCAGTTGCCATCCTTCTGAAATCTTCAGTGAGACTCTTTGTAAGCGCTCGACGCCCGAGTGTCGTACTCCAGTTTCTGTTGCTGTAGCTGATACCACAGCTATCATGTACAAGGAATAAAGGTGCATAGTTATGAGACCTKGGAAGTTCCAGATCAGGAGACCATGTCTGCCAGAGTCCTTCTTCACTGATGAGGATTTCCTGTAGCCCTGGGACAGTAATGGATGCCAGGTGATGACACTGYATCCTGCCCCAGGTCTCTCTCAAAGCCACAAACCCATCCGATGAGGCCCTTGCTTGTCTTCTCACTCTCTTGATACTTCACAGTGAGGAGGAAACCATAGTGTGGCTTCATTGTGAGGATGTTGACCCACAGCCCCCGTTTGAGCAGAACACCCTAACTTCCTCTACAGTTCAAATTCCCCTCTGTTTCCTGTAGTCATAGCAGTACAGCCTAGGTCTGGGGGCTCGCTGTACACAGTCAGCTGGAATGGCTGGAGTGTTGCCGCATGTCTTTTGTTTTACCTGAGTGTTTGAGGGCCCAGGAGRCGGCTCAGGGGGTATTGGTTTGCATCACCAAGCCTGATGATGTTTGAAGCCTGGGGACCCATATGATGGATGAAGAGAATTGAATCCTCCAAGTCGTCCTCTGACCTCCACACGTGTACCGTGGTATCTGCACACGTGCTCATACACACATTAAATAAATAAATGTATAAAAAAACCTTAAAGTGTTTGCGTATCAGTGATGAAGGTAAGATAACAGCATAGTTGGTCAGATACTTTCATGGTCCTTGTGGTGGCTCGAATGAGAGTGGCCTCCATAAGCAAATATGTTTGAAGCCTTGATCCCCACCTGGTGGGACTGTTTAGGGAGGAGTAAGAGGTGTGTCCTTGCTAAAGGAGGTGTGCCACTAGGGCAGAGCTTTGAGGTTTCAAAAGCCCAGTTAGCTCTCCCTCTGCTTCCTGCTTGTGACTCACAATGTAAGCAAGCACTTAGCTAGTGCTTCCAGCCTGCCTGCCTGCCTGCCTGCCATGTTCCCTGCCATGACGGTCACAGGTTCCAGCCATCTAGAACCATGAGCCCCAAATTAAGCACTGTCTTTTATAAGTTGTCTTGGTCATGGTGTCTTGTCACAGCAAGCCTGCTCATCTCTACAGGTGCCGCATTCACGTCCACAGTACAGGTGAGGGGCCAGCCAGGGGCCGTTAGTTGTTAGAAAAGAAGCTGTC
>BDUI01000885.1:147986-163994 GCA_002335545.1 Apodemus speciosus
AGCAGAATACTAATCTCAACCCATGGGGACTCATGGAGACTTTCCAACATCAGCCAGCTGAGGGGCACAAAGGGTGTGTCATTGGGAGGGAGCGAAGGCGGAATGGGGCAGCTGGGATGTCTGTGTTGGGAGAACTTGAAGCAAAGTCTTCCTGGTTGGGTTGGAGACAAAAGGGTCCCAAACAGTTTCCACTGTAGGCTAGCCACACCTGCAGAAGGCAAGAATGATTTACAGAGAATTTTCCCCCCAYGTTMCTCTGATTTTCATATTTATAAAACACTATCAAAAAGACAACCTGGCATTCCTTCTCCAGATCCTAAAATCAAACAGTTAAAAGCACCAGAGACCATTTGTCCTTGACATTTAAAGGAGCCTATGAGGGTCGGAGCCTAGAAATAAGGAAATAACTCAAAACCCTGAATATTTAAATATTCAATAAATCCCCGGAGATGGAAATTTTTTGTTCTCAAAATATTATGGTAAGTTTAATTTATTGTTACTGTATTCCTGATTTAATTCGCTATTTTGAATGTTGAATGCTAACCCATCAGCCGGCTGCACCAAGGCAGAATGATGGTTTGGGACGCATGTTGACAAATGTTTGCCAGAGGCGACACAGGTCCTGAAGGAAAACTACACTTTAATTAAAAACTATCCCTTTTATATCTCAGCACATGATTGTTTGTCTTTCACGAAAGTTTAGATAACAGAGCCTGTTAATCACGGGCCTCCCAGTGTGTCCTTTCTTCATTTGCTTTTGTTATCATGGTGTCTCGCAATTTCATTTCACTGATTAGAGCATCACAAATATTCTAGGTTATTATGGGTTCCATCAACAAACCCTTAGTGATTGGCAAGGATGCTCGGCTAACGAATGTAGTTGCCTGACCTGAAAATAGAAGTGTTTTCAGGCTATAGGATAAGGTATTCGGAAGGTGGAAAAACCACACAAGACTATTTAGTTCCACGAGCAGCGTTCACGTTAACTCAGAGCAGTAGGATAAATACACTTATGGACCAGATGAGGGTCACTTGTCAGCCAGGCGCTGTTTGAGAGGTACAATGTAGAAGGTTTATATCATATGTAGTAGCCGCCGCACATTTTAACCGTGTCACGGCTCTTTAAAAACAAAGCGAAAATGTCTGTAAGCAACATATAATAAGGTAATGTTAAAAGCAATATATCCATGTATTATATGTAATATGTACAATTATATATATATATATTAATAAATAAACCTCAACCGTGTGCCATGCTCAGGTGATACCTGCTTTTTAATATTTAAATGTGATTTTACGTAAACATGTACTTCTATGTAATGAGATCATGGTGATCTATTTTTTAATACAGTTATGACTATAGCTTTATTAGAATTTAATGCAAAAACACCTCAGAGCAGGCAAGTTGTAAATCTCAGAAACTGTCTGGAGAGGAAACTGTGCAGGAAGGAGGGAAAGAAGACATGATGTTGGGGTTGGCACACATGGCGGACGACAGGGGTCGGATGTCACATGGCAGGCTCAGACACATGGAGAGGAAGAGTATGGAGGGATCAGAAAGACATGCTTATTCTGGCCATCATCTGAAAGAAAAAGACAAAAAAAGAGCCAGGAAAAGTTGAGTCTTTCAGACTCAAGCCTCAGACCAATCCATGAGACCTTGATATGTCTTCATTCATATAAATATGTTTTTATAATTCAGCTTTAGATTCTGCTAAGGCTTCTCAGTTTTCCTATTCATCCCACTAAGGTCTTGTAAATAAGAACATATTTTTAAAAGGTTTATTAATTACTATATGTAAGTACACTCTTCAGACACCCCAGAAGAGGGCATCAGATCACATTACGGATGGTTTTGAGCATCTATGTGGTTGCTGGGATTTGAACTCAGAACCTTCAGAAGAGCTCTTAACCACTGAGCCACCTCTCCAGCTCCAAGAACTTTTTTTTTATATGATGGGTACAGGTTTGCTCCTGGATTAGATTAATTTGCAGACAAGTTTGAGGCGGGTAGGGGAGAGATGGTATTCCACCCATGAGGATGGTGCCAGGGTGCCAGGGTTTGAGTGAGAATCCTGAATAAGACGTGGGATGAAATGTGGGTGACAACGCACAGCAGGGGGATAGGATGGGGTAAGCCAACAGTAGGGGAAAGGGACTTGGAATCTTGTTTGGAGGAATCATCCCCAAAAGCATTTCTTCCTTCCTACAGATATGTTCCCAGTGCTTGAGGGAGGCTAAATCCAGGTTCCTTGCTCTCTCTCTCAGCCTATGAACACTGAACAAATTAGAATTTCCACAGCACTCTCCCTTAGCAGTAAACGCATTCCTGTGAGCGTTTCTGCTCTTCCTCCAGCTCCTTTACCTCTTATTTGGTCTGTGGAGGTTAGTCTGGAGAGCCTTCTGTGTCTAAGGGAGAATGCGACACCAGGGAACCTTTATGAGCAAACCTTTTCTTTCTCTCTATCTTTCTCTTGCTCCTACTTCCACTTTGGAGGCAGAGTCTCTTTCCATCTTGGAAATGGGCTTCTCTGGCCAACATCATGCTAATCCATTTGTAGTGCCACCTACAGCTCTGCCTGGGCTCTGCTCAGAACCCYGGCCTGGACCTCATGGGGATACTCAAAGGTCCCTCAGCTGCATTGAAGTCGCCTGTGGGACTCCTGCTTGAGAAAGCTTCTACCGCCAGGCAAGACTCTTAGCTCGAGCTTGTTGAGGTGGTGCGTGCCCTGTGAGTTTGAGGCTAACCTGGTTTACGCAGAGAGTTCCAGCCAAGGCCATATAGTGAGCCCTTGACTAAAATAAATGCCGTTCTGCTTGGTTGCAAAAGGCACTTTTTGAGGGGTTCATGGGTAAGGATACTGGGCTTGGATCTCAGCTGCGCTTCTCACAGTGTCAAAGCAGGTGATGCTTACGGGGTTTTGTGAGCATCAAATCCAGGCAGTGCGAGGAATGTTCTTAGAACATACCTCCCTGTTACTAAGGCTAGGTCGGACATCTTCACTGGGTCCACCTCTTACGGGCCACATTCTCTCCACATACATCCAGCTCTTTGTCCCTCATCAATGTTTCCTTTCTTCCCTTCACCTGGTCTCTCTCACACCACATACCATATGCATTGTTTGTGGTCCCAGCCAGAGAACAGCCCTGGTTTGTTCTCCTGGGAACTCTCTTTTCCTCTTCTTTCAAGACTAGAGAGAGCAGATCTGGCCTCTTACACCCAGTGGGCTGAAGGGTTCAGCTGACACCTGTTCTCATCTGGGCTTTGATAGTAATGTGATCCCACCCCCTCCCGCCCACGCTTCGGAAGAGGCCAAGGCAGAGCTGGCATCAGCCAAGGCTTCCCCTGAGCTCAGTGTCATCTTTTCTGTCCCTTCTGTTTTCTGTCTTCATTTCCTGGTGTCTGCTCCACCCTAAGGTCAGTGTCCTATGGGATCCCCCAAAAGAATACTGAAAAGTCACTTCTACTGTGCGGTGTCCTTCCGCCCAAATGGCTGCATGCAGCAGCTGCTGTGAGCAGAGGACTGGAGCACATCTGTAACCTGAGTTGACTTGTCCTCTGTCCCCTGTCCCCTGGGATGGGTATTTGGAACCCTAACATGAGAAATATCAGGAGGAATGGCCCCACGTAAAGATCTCCAGCATAGCCTAGACCCCTATTCGCATGACCTAGGGCTTGACAAAATGTGGGTTTCTGGATCTATATGCTCAGATTCAGGAGGCTTTGGAATTGACCTTTCAATTTCATTTCCAGCAGTTCCCAGGTGACATGGGTGCTGTCGCTTTAGAAACAGCATTTGGAAAGCCACCACGTGGGATCAAAACAAGGCAAACCAACCAAAATCCAAGCAATGCCATCTCTCCCTTTAGGGACTCTTGTTGACCTCAGAATGTGCACCGTGAGTTGTATTTTTAAATCTGATTGCCTCCTTTACTCTTAAGACTTCAAATTATCAATGTAAGGAGCCAAGAAGATGATTATTCCTTCTCAAGTTACTTGGTGGTTGTGAGAAACATAGACCTTCACTTCATAATAAAAGCACTAGAGCTATAGACCTCCCCCCCACACACACACACACATACTTCATAATAAGAGCACTGGGGCCTCCGGATGAAAGTGAGGTAGCTTCCTGTAAAACAGCGTGTGGGCTGAGGGAGCAGTTTTCATAACCCTGACAGCCACTTTGCCCTTTCCTCCTTGACAGAGTAACCAGGAGGGTTTTTATCTTTCCCTCTGACACTTTATTTGCTTTTCCCTCTACCCTTAACGATTGTTGAGGGACAGCTGACTCCAACTTTCTTTTTAGTTAAACAAGGTTAGACTTTGATCGTGTCCTTAGCTGGGGGGGGTGCACCTTATTTTGTTTTGTTTGTTGACTTGTTTTTCCTCAGCCATCTTGTGAATTACACACCGTAAACTGTTTCCATGGCTCCGAGAATTGACTGACCATAAAATGTTTCACGGTATGTCAACTGTCTGACTATAAACCCATAAAGTGTACCTTTTCTCGTGATTATAAAAATAACTACAAAAATTCACTTTTGTAGTCTCTTGCTTGTTTCAAAAGGGTGCTCCTGCCTCTGGTTTAGACGGCTTCATTCTCCTAGGACGGGAGACTGCAAGTTTGGCCTGGTTGTAAGTAAAACTTTTACCCTACGACTTCTTGGTGTTAGTTCCTGGTATTTGACACCATAATACCGAGATCCTGTTTATTTGAAAGCATCTTGGGCCAGATGCACAACCTTGTCGCATCTTCAGTTTTTTGAGCAGGTTGGCTGTCAGTGATTTTCTACCCTACATTTGTAGTTCGAAGGGGTAGGTAAGACCAAGAGAGATTGGGCGAGGGGTGGTCTGTAGATGAGCTGATGCTGACAGGGTCAAGGGCTTTCTTCTCCTCTCTAACTAGGAGGCACATTGGGAAACACACTGCTACCGTATTTTATAGTGATGACACTCAGGGGTCTTCCCTCCTTTCTCTACCTCACAAAGTCTTTGCTGAATGGGCAAAAGGGAGCCATTCTGGGGCGACTTCCAGACGCATCCCAGTAGAACAGTGGCATTGTGGGAACACAGCAGATGTTCAGTGGGTAATGGGCAGTTTAGGTGCTGGCTCCTACAGCCCCACTTTGGGTGGAAACGGGACTCGTGCAGCATCTCGGAACTGTAGCATCTTGGAAATGTGTCTTTTCTCTCATGGGCAAAAGTACTGTCTGCCCTTCGGCGGCCAGGAAATGCTCAGCTCCCACCCCAGGAAGGCAGCAGCAGGCTGCATGTACATCCTGCTTCCAAATGAGGCCGAGGCTGCGAACAGGGACTTTAGAGAGACTAATTCAAAAGTAGTTCACCTTTCACCAAGGTGAGTATCGGATTAATAAAAAAAGCCAAACCTGCCTCGGAGATGCACCCTCTAATCAGGCAGCCATCTGGCTCCTTGATTTAAAAGATCTCCGCCCTGAGCTCCTGGGAAGGCCTGTCTCTCACTTGCTCTGCTTTGGCTTCCTGCGGTTTAGCAACTTCCCAGTGGAGGATTCTACAGGACCAGCTTCCACACTCCCTTGAACACTTGACAGCACATCGCCTCTCTGAATTAATACCTAGAATGGAGTCATTATTGCTGCAAGCCCAACAGTGAGTTTTATAGTTGTTCCGGCAAAGCTGCTGTCCATATGGTGAGAAATTCTCTTCCTCTCTTTCTCTCTCTTCTTCCCCTCCTCTCTTCTCTTTCTTCCTTTCTTGTAGTAATTCAGCAATTTTTCCTGAGCAATGAGTGTTACAGAGTGATAGATGAGGAAGAGTCTCTAATCTCAAAGAGCTCTTGATCGGTTAGAGGACATTGAAGTTGATCCAGAAAGTTTAGAACACAAGGCGGCGCCGTGCCTAAGTGACTGTCCACTGCTGTTCACGCCATCCGACCTCCAAACTGTGCAGAGTGGAGCATCCTGTCCTTCGCTGTGTTAGTGCATAGTTATGGAGCTCTGTTTTAAATATTGCAATAAACCGACCCCTGCCCCATTTACAGAGGAGGAGAAAATAAACTCGCAGATGCTTAGCTTTAGTCTAAAGGGAATAGATTTATCCGGAGAGAATGACCAAGTAGGAAAGGTGTTTTGAACTAAAGCCTGAACGCCAGGCATGCAGGCATCTTGCTGCTGAGCTGTGGGAACAGAGGCACGCRTTCCTGAGATAGACCTGATGCCATCGTCTGTGGGCTCAGAAAACTCGTGTGGCCAAAGGCTAGAGTGGGTGATGAAAGAGACTCCAAAACCCAGAAGCCAGTCAGAGGCTATTCTATGAACTTGCCCCAACTGCAAAGAGAAGGAGTTAGAGGATTATAAGCCTTAGAGGTGACACTGGCCAAATAGATTAACAGGGTCCAGGTGACTGGGAGCCTTCCAAATCCCCTATGCCAACACAACACACATATGTGCTCAGTTAATATCAGCTGAGCTGACTGTCTTCTTAGATAAACAGAGTGACCTGCTGACTCCTTCCTAGAGACACATCTACTCTAAGTTCATTCTTTTCAAGAGAGGTGAGAGGCTGTCCGTCCCAGAAGAATTTTTAAGACAACAGATTTGGGTCACCAGAGGTCTCCTTGAATGTTGAGGTTCAGACAGTGTTCAGAAAATTGTGACAATTTTCTAATAGGAAATTAGAACCTTGAGTGGTGAGTTTTGCTTGTCTACAGTGGCATTTCTATGGCCTTATCTTGTAGGTGGGCATATAGGTGTGTGTATATGTGTGTTTGTGTACTGTGTGTGTTTGTGTGTATTTGTGTCTGTTGGTGTATGTGTTTTTTGTGTGTCTTTTTGTGTTTGTGTATGTATGTGTTTGTGTGTATTTGTCTTTGTATGTGTATATATGTGTATATGGTTTGTGTGTTTGTTTACATGCATATTTGTATGTGTATTTGTGTGTATATGTATGTGTGTTTATGTGTATATGTTTGTGTGTTTGTATTTGTGTTTGTGTGTGTATGTGTGAGTGTGTTTGTGTGTATGTACATGTGGAAGCCAGAGGACAGCCTCAGATACCTATGCAGGTGATGATCACATTGGTTTTTTTCTTTTCAAGACAGATTCTCTCATGCCCTGGATCTCACTCATTAGGCTAGGCTAGCTTGTCAGTGACACGCTATACCTCCCCAACTCTGGAATCAGCTCTTACTACCACATCCAGCTCCTGCACATGAATCCTGGGCTCCGACTCAAGTCCTCACACACGGAAAGCATCATTTGACTCAGATGAAGTCCTCGGTCCTCTCACGGCCATCTCAGATAGGCATGCCTTTGGCTTTTCCTACAGTTACCGTAGACTTCTCAAAAATTATGAGAGTATCATGCAGGGCTCTTTGGTCACATTCTCCTCCTCCTCCTCCAACTCCTCCCAGATCTGCCTCCCACATCATACCTGTCCTTCTTGTGTCCTATTTTTTTCAACCCATCTCTTAGTCACTGCTCTATTGCTGTGAAGACACATCATAACTAAGGAAAATCAAGGAGGGAGGCATTTAATCTGGGTCTTGCTTACATTTTTGGAGGATGAGTCCATGACCATCACTGCCAAGAGGCAGATATGGTATTGGATCAGTAGGTGAGAACTTACATCCTGACCATAAATCAGCAGGGAAGGAGGGATGGAGGGAAGGAGGGAGGGAGAAAGAGAGGGAGAGAGAGGGAGAGAGGGGGGTACCCTGGCATAGGATTTTGAAGCCTCAAAGCCCAACCCTAGTGACACACTTCCACTAATAAGACTGTACCTCCTAATCCTTCCCAAACCATTCCACTAACTTGGGACCAAGCATTCCAAAATATGACCCTATGGAGGCCAATCTCATTCAAACCACAGCACTACCTGATCCAATTCGTTCTGGCTATATACTCTTTGATACACACTTGAGACCATTCACTAGAGCATGTTTAGTCTACGGGGAGCCATACCCTTAAAGAAAACTAACTCTTCCTCTCTGGGCAGCTGTCCATTAACAATATGCCCCCAGTTGGGGATGACACCTTGTAACCATCTCCTTTCCGCATGCTGGGATTTTGTATGGCTTGAGTTTGCACAGGTCTTGTGCATGCAGTTACAACTGTGGCAAACTCATAAATGCAACTGTCATGCTACTTCTGGAAGACACTCTGCCTGTGTAGTCACCTCCCACCTCTGTCTGCCTACTCCTGGGCTATGTATAACCCATGAGCCCTGGAAAGGTAAGTGTTGTACATGTCCACATTTGGGCTTGAACATCAGGAGTGTCTTAGTCCCCATACCTTGACCCGTCCTTGGTTTCCATGTTAATCAACATCTACTATAAAAAGAAGTAGTAGATCTTTGATAAATTCAGGATCAGGATCACAGGCTGTCTTAATTAGTTTCTTTGCCAAGAAGTCATGTCACAACTAAATATACTCTTACAAAAGAATGCATTTGCTTATAGTTTTAGAATTACCCCCATGATCATCGTAGTGAGAAGCAGACAGGCAGGCATGGTGCTGGGGCAGCAGCTGAGGGCTTTACATCTTGATCCACAGGCAGGTGGTGGGGAGAAGGGAAGACTGGGATTTTAAATCCCACCCCTACTGACACACCTCCTCCAACAAGGCCACGCCTCCAAATCCTTCCTAAACAATTACTGGGAACGAAGCATTCAAAGAGCCTATGGGGCCATTCTCAATCAAAGGACCCCTTAGGTCATACTGTCTCCTAGCCGCATGATAATGTCATCGCTGGGTTTGAACCATTTGGATTTTCAACAAAAGACACAATTAGACCGTACAAATACAGACTGAGGGGGAAATAAGTAGTGTTTCTCTTGGTATAACCTCACAGCGAGCAGGAAAATCAGCCAGTCTGAAACTTCCCAAAAATGTTGAAGGTATTTCCCCTTTGTGATGATGCACAGCTCATTGTTAACCTCTTCTGTTCTTCACAGCTAGCAAAATGAACAAACAAACTAACAAACTCAAGCTGGAGAACACTTGCTGATTTCCCTTTATGGGATGCCCTTTTCTGAGTGTATTTTCACGACCTGGAAAGATAATTTCCCGGTGTCTCTCCAGTATTGTTGGGAGTCTGTTTCCCAGAGAACCATGAGGGGTTTTCATTTCTTTTTGCTTCTGAAACTTCCAAATCTTGCCAAGCTGTGGGCTCCTGCTTCTATCCTCTGGCAAAATAATTGCTGAATAAGAGTGGTGTTTGCACCAGTTCCTGTGTAAGTGCAGACAGAACCCTGTCTATAGAATTACAAAGGAGGTGTTGATTAAGAAGTGACAGCAGAGGCTTTTGATAATGAAGGGAAGGATGGTGGTTATTTGGAGACCCGCCAGGCTGTGGCAATTAATTCTGCTCAGGAGTCAGCAGGATGCCCTGCTGTGGCTTGCAGACTGAGTGGGCAGTTTGCTTCCCAGATTGGCTGGGATTTGATTTGAGTTTCCAGTTTAGGAGATTTTTTTTTCTAGCTTTGTTTGCCCAGCCTTTTTAAGGCAATCATTTTATATAGAAAGAATCTAGGCTGGTTAAGGATTCTTTGTATTTGAGAATCGGCATACAAAGGACTAAATGTTTCACACCAGGGCCTTTTGATTGATAAGTTATGGTGACTGGGAGAAACATTATCTACCCATATAGGACAACCTCACAACCCCACTTAATATACAAACACATTCCCCCTCTCCTCTCCTCTTCTCTCTTTCTCTCCCTCCCCTCTTCATCATCTTCTCTTGCCCCCTCTCTCTCTGTCTGTCTCTCCATCTCTCTCTGTCTTTGCTCTCTGCCCCTGTCTGTCTGTCTGTCTGTCTGTCTGTCTGTCTGTCTGTCTGTCTGTCTGTCTGTCTCTGGAAGCTTCTAAACTAGTTGGTTTCCATGTGGCTTTCCCAAACAAATTTAGCATTAGATAACCCTCTCATAACCCCTCCTCTGCCTTGGAAGAGAGGACAGATGATTGTACTAGGCAGAAATGAGGCTCACAAGCCCCCCATTTCTAACTGAAGAGCTAGTGACAGCTGATGCCTTCTAGCAAAAGGAGAGTCAGTTTTTAAGTGTGTGGTCTTCGGTAGGTTCACCACACACCACTGGATGGCCCTACACCTCTGAGTATACAGGCGACACAAAATAGACTCTGGAGGGTATTTAAAATCAGAGAGAACATAAAGTAGGTAAAGTGTGGGGAGGTGGGTGTGGATCTAGTAGGAGTTAGAGAAAGGGGAGTGGGAATTTGATCAAATATATTGTGCACACATATGAAATTCTCAAAAACTTAATGCAAACATATTTTAAGGGTTGAAGTTCAGGGAAGATTGCTGTAGAGTAACTCTTCTGGGCATAACAGGGTCACTGCACACAAAAACTCAGAACAGCTGTTGCTGCTTGCTTTAGACCTGCACAAGATCAAGCCAGTCACCATTCTATGACCAGTGGGAACTGGGCTCCAAAACCCCGCCTCTTGTTTGGGAGTGATTGGCAGCTGAAAGCTGGTGGGGTAAGGAGAGTCAGTTTTCTTCATCTAGGTTCCAGTAGATGACCCTAAATTCATGAGAAGCAGCAGCCAGGATTGGACTAAAGAGTTATCTCAGGGTTTCCATTGCTATGATAAAACACCATGACCAAAAACAACTTGGAGAGGAATGGTTATATGTCAGCTTACAACTCTCAGGTCACACTCCATCGCTGAGGGAAATAGAGACAGGAATTGTCTCAGGAGGCACGAACTGAGGCTGAGACTGTGAAGGGATGCTGCTTACTGGATTGCTCCTCATGGCTTGCTCTGCTTTCTTGGTGCCACCCACAGTGGGTTTGTCCCTATGACATCAATCAATAATGAATACCGATCTATCTGATGGAGGCATTTTCTCAGTTGTGGTTCATCTTCCCAGATGACTCCAGCTGCTGACAAATTGACAAAGAAACCATCCGGGACTAGAGGTTATAAAAAAGAGCATGGAGTCAGAGTGGGCTGAACTGGAGGGAGTTTCAGGATACAGTTAGGGGACAATAAAGATGGATATGATAGAATTGTTAAAATGTACAGTATTCTCAAAATAACATCTTTTAAAGGAAAGAACGGCTTGCTGATTTAGGACCTAGAAACAAGGTATGGATGTGGATTGTGACTCAAGTTCTCTATATTAGAGGTAAAACAAGAGGTGTCAGAATTCCAGAAAGCAGACAGAGCAGAAGTAGGCTGCTGGACTTAAACATGCAATTAAATCACAGAGCTACTTAGAGGAAGTGTTGAACAGTCATGATGAACAAAAATAAGAGGCCTTTGTGTTAAAACCACTGGGAAACTTTGGACATGACCAACAGTTTCCCTAGTTCTCTAAAAGCTATTACACACACACACACACACACACACACACACACACACACACACACACACACAGAGTATTTAAGTTTGTTGGGAATAAACTGCCTGATGACATCCTCCTTAGAAGTCTTGATCTAGGTTGATGAAGTCAATCAGAACTGGGTTCTCATTCTCATCTGTTTGTGCTTCACTTCCCTGCCTGCTGTGACACCTACTGTGTACACCTGCTGTGACACCTGCTGTATACACCTGCTGTGACACCTGCTGTGACACCTGCTGTATACACCTGCTGTGACTCCTGCTGTGTATACCTGCTGTGACMCCTGCTGTGCACACTTGCTGTGACACCTGCTGTGACACCTGTTGGATTCCCCCTCACTTAATAAGGCATCATGACCAAAACCAAGTAGGAGAGGAAATGGTTTAGTTGATTTACACTTCCACATTATTTATCCACCATGGAAGGAAGCCAGGCTAGAAACTCAAAAAGGGCAGGAACCTGGAGACAGGAGCTGATGCAGAGGCCATGGAGGGGCGCTGCTGGTTGGCTTGCTTCACCTGGCTTGCTCAGCCTGCTTTCTTATAGAACCCAGGATCATTGATTCATGAATGGCCCCGCCCACAGTGGGCGRGGCACTCCTCCATTAGCCATTAGTTTAAAAAAGGCCTTACAGCTGCGGCTTATGAGAGCATTTTCTCAGTTGAGGTTCTTTCCTTTCAGATGACTCTAGACCCGGTCAAGCCGACAGAGAACTAGCCGGTATAGCCTTCACCTATCAAGACACTTTGGGAAGAAGCCTGACAACTCCCTCCTTCCCATTTCCTGCATAACACGGCTCAAGTAAGTAACCTACATCCAATGCTTAGTGCACAACACATATTAATTGATGGTCTCATTCAGAATCAAGGTGACTTAAGGTTTTCAAAGGTCCCTACTCCGGAAAAGAACAATTTGTGTGGCAGTTATTGTCACGAGAATAGTATGTTGGAATAATGAAGGCATTTTTGTCTTTCTACAGTGTCAGAATTTCCTGAACAATGGCAAATTCACTTGACATGTTGGTTTCCTTAGCAGCAATTTGCAAAAGAGTTTTGATTTTCTTGATAGCTGGCAGAAGCAAAAAAGGATATTTTATTAGAATAATTTTATTTAAATTCAAATTTTTATTATTTGAGAATTTCTTCTATGAGTATAGTATTGCCTCATTTCTATCTCTCTCACCCCACCTTCCCTTTCCTCTTGTCACTCCCCACTCCATCTCAAATTCATGAATTGGGACTATCATTATTAAACCTGTCACACATACAATACATATACACATACAATACACACATACAATACACACAATATATACATATACATATATACATGCATACATATGCACACACATATACACATATACAATACACACATACACACATATATGCACACATAGATACACATGCATATATATACACACGTATACACATACATACACATATACATACATGCACACATATTTACACACATACATGCAAACACATATACACATATACAGTCATATACACACATACACACATGCATACACACACATATACATAAATGCATACACACACATACACATACACACTTGCACACACAAAACCTGCTGAGCCCACTTACTGTTTCTTTTGTTTTTGTGTATTTACAACTGGGATTTAAACTTGAGATAGGATAACCTACAAGGGATCTCATTCCTGGAGAATACAGCTTTTCCTTCTCTCAGAAGCTATTGACTGCCTGCAGCTTTTCATCTAGGGAGGTTTTTTTGTGAACTCTTCCCCATCCATATTGGCTGTGGCCTGGTGTTGTCAATATGTAGATCTTTCTTGTAACAGTGTTGTCGAGTCATGTCTAACCAGCCCCTGTGTAGCAGCCAGCACCTGGTCTTATGGTTTTCTTTGAGTCCTGGATGTGAGGATTACATTGTAGATCTGCCAATGTTAACTTGCTCTCTGCATTTTCTGTGATGGCTTCCACCTACTGTCAAAAGAYGCTTCTTTGGTGAGGGGTGGGACTTATCAATTATCATGTCACATATTACATATCACATATCTACTTATCTATCTGTCTGTCCATCTGTCCGTCTGTCTGTCTATCTATCTATCTATCTATCTATCTATCTATCTATCTATCTATCTATCATTTTTCTATCTATTTTATTCATCTATCACCTATCTGTATCTATTTCTGTGTGTATGTCTATATGTCTATATGTATGTATATATATGTATGTATGTATCTAATATATATTAGATTATATAGTATAATCTATATTAGATTATATATAATCTATTGTGCCTGGTTAGGGTTTTACTGCTGTGAACAGACACCATGACCAAGACAACTCTTATAAGGACAACATTTAATTGGGGCTGACTTACAGGTTCAGAGGTTCAGTCCATTATCATCAAGGCAGGAACATGGCAGTGTCCAGGAAGGCATGGTGCAGGAGGACCTGAAATTAACATCTTGTTTCAAAGGCAAATAAGAGAAAACTGGCATCATCCTCAGGCAGCTGAGAATAGAAGCTCTTAAAGCCCAATGCCACAGTGACACACTTTCTCCAAAAAGGCCACACCTCCAAATAGTGCCACTCCCTGGGCCAAGCATTTTCAAACCATCATACATAGATATAATATACGTAGATTATATAATCCATTAATAATATATATAATATTTACATAACATATAACATAGATTATATATAGTGTAATATATTATATGATTGTAGAATGATTAGAAAGGGTAAATAGTCTGCAGCAGAGTTCAAGGAGTTACAGAAAGTTCTAACCTAGAGGCAGAGGCAGGAAGCTGGGGATGCAAGGAGAATGTCTGAAGGAAGGCAGAGAGCCAACGTTGTTGGAGGTCAGCCAGAGCCACCTCAGCAGAGTCAAGACCTAGGAGCAGAGTTGAATTGCAGAAGCAGCATGTGGTATTGTCCTGGCAGAGAGGCAGAGGGCAGGACCGGKTCCAGATGGACACAGATGGATAGAAACTTTAGTAAGCTGGGTCAATAGTGTGCGCCAGTTTTGGGGAGGCCTGTGGATAGTAGGAATTCTCTGTCAGTCCCTTGATATATACACTGAGTGACCAGAGGAGAGGTTAGTGGAAAACTGAAAATGGCTGTTAGGTGCCGTCTCCTGCGTGATGTCCAGCTTTCTTTGTGTATGTCTGTATCCAATACATTCTTGGATCTGATTCCTCTGATATGATTTTAATACGCCCACGAGTGCCCGTAGGTTTGGTTTACTTTGACATGTTTTTAGAGTGGTCCCCTATTACTTTTCAGAATATGTATCAGTCTGTGTCTCATGGGTGCTGCCAGATAAAGGTACCACTGACTTATAAACTGAAGCATTTAACTATCCCTGATCCTCAAAATGGAGCGGAAAATCTGATTGTTAAATGGAGTCTCTTAAGACATGACACAACCTGAAAAAACCCCAGCATTTTACACAACATGGAATAGCTTAGCCTTAGAACATGGCTGAGCCTCAAAACAGTAACGCCCCATTCTGGCAAAATCACATAGAGTCTCAAGAGGCACTGTTTATGCAGGTGATAAACCCAAACTCTCYAGCCTTTAGCCATTGCAACATTGACTTGTCATCTAGGGAACTCACACGAGAACCATACAATTGAATTAAAACAAAACCAAACAAACCCACCTCCTAATCTTTTATATACACTTACTTTTCTGTGTTGGCTTACAGTTATAGCTACCAACAATCATACAACTTATGAACCATGGGTTGAACATGTTCAACAGGTAGATATCTGATACACGGGATCTGATTTGTTTATATTGACGATAACAACCTTTAAATGAAAGAAAACACTCACTAGGACTAGGTGCCAATACGTCAATGGTTTTCACGCTCATTTGCCTTATCAATATTAAAACAATGAAATGAGGAATATGGGAATTGGTGGCTCTAATTGATTCGATGGATGTCCATCAGGTTGATCACTTACTTAGGTAGACCCTCTACCCCTTCTAGGTGGTGTAATTGATTTCCGAACCTAATTTTAAGGCATGTTGAAGTAGAAGACACTGATGGAATGAGTCCAATAGTCAGACAAGAGAATGAAGCAAACCCCACCAGCCCTMGGCTTCCCTTAAGTATGTCTCTTTGATTTCTAGATTAATCTACGAGAACGACTGAAAAGGAAAGTTCAGTTAAGAAGCAAGAGAAGGGAGGGGAGGGACATCATGTTAAGGCAAGTGGATGGTGTCTGCTTCTGTGTGATAACAAGACACGATATTTAATCTCCTGTGCATGATCCTGGATGGGTCAGAGTGACTGCAAATGAGATAAATAGCAAAACAGAAGCTTTCTGAAGTGAAGCCCAGGGCACCTGCTCYGTATCTTCTGGGGATGCTGGGGATGTTTTTGCAACCAAATTCCTGCTTTAGTCCCACTTCAGGGGTGATGATTAGCATATTTATTGGGTAATGATGAGCTATCAAATTGTCAAACACTGGTCAGAAACCTGTTTCTTGCTGGTTCCACGGTGAATAGCCTACAGCCAAACAGATGCTCTCGGCTCTGTGATGCCAAAAGGCTTGTTGGAAGGCTCTGTCTTTACCCTTGACCCAAAGCAGATGGAAATGARAATTCAGGGAGGAAAAACAACTCTAGAATGGAAAAATCAATTCACATAATCAAGACAGACTTT
>BDUI01000885.1:172726-184257 GCA_002335545.1 Apodemus speciosus
TGCTTTTAGACAAAAAGGGAAAAAAGGAACATTCGAGGCTACACTCCTCATTACTTTCCCTAAGTGGGTCAGTGCGACAGACACATTCAGGGAGCTGTCACATCTACTTCTTACTACGCTAATGGTTGGTGGAATTAAAAGGAAAGCCCGACTTTCACAATCACCACCTCTAAAGAACGACACATGTTGGAGAGTCTTCGGGAATGCAGAATTGGTCCTTGCTACTTCAATACACAGAAAACTGAATCCACACATCCACCATGAAAAATGGAGCAGCAGAGCAGAAACTAGAGAAAAATAGCAGATCTCCTCCTTCATGGATCCCATTACTTTTGCTACATTCTGTTTGTTCTTATCACATATATTGGCTCTGGTCTCCTTTGTAAATTCTAGACTTTATCCATACTTATAACTGTTTATATATACCTTACATGCACGTGCACATGGCTGTGAACCTATGTTTTGACAAAGGAGGCAGAACCTTGGAGTGGCTAAAAGAACTCCTATTCGATAAATGGTATGGGCAAACTGGATACTCCCCTGCAGCAGAATGAAATTAGAAGTGTACTTTGACTTTGTACAAAGATCAGCTCAAAGTGGGTCAAAGAAATTAAAACCTAAAACAATTAGAGGAAGACATCGGGGATGCTCTTCAAGCTATCAAGATGGGCAAGGTCTTCCYGAACAGAACTTCTCATTACCACAGGGTCCAGCCACTAGAATCAGAATGGGAGCAAGCAAAATTAAAATGTTTCAGTCCAGCAAAAGAAACAATCGGCAGGGATAACACACCGCTCACAAGAGTTCGACAAAATCTTTACCATCTACATTTCGGACAAGAGACTAATATCCAGCATTACAAAGAGCTGCAAAAATTAAATCCCAAGGAAGTAAAACTGCCAAGGAACAATGGGCCAGTGGAATGAATAGACAGTTCTTAAAAGAAAACAAAATGGCCTGTGGCTGTTTTAAAAAAGCGTCTGCCTCACACAGGCACTGGAGCGACGGCTTAGTGGTTAAGAGTGCTTACTGCTCTTCCAGAGGACCCGAGTTCAGTCCCTTAGAACCCATTTCAGGCAACCCACAGCTTCTGTGGCTTCAGTTAAAGGAGATCTGACTCCTCTTCTAGACTCCATGGTTCTGCCTCCTTTGTCAAAACACAGGTTCACAGCCATTTAGGTAGCCATTTATGTATAAATAAAAATAAAAAATCAATTTTTTAAAAAAGTGTTCAGTATCCCTAGTCATCAGGGAATTGCAAATTACAACTATTCTGAGAAACCACGTCACCCCAGTCAGAATGGGAAGTTATCATCAAGAAATCTGACCACAAATGTTGGAGAGAGGAAGGGAAACAAACTCTTATTCAATGCTGGTGGGTGGAACACATTAATATAGAGCCATTATGGAAATCAATTTGGAGATTCCTCAAAAATTAAGCCACCACATGACCCAGCTATTTCTTTCCTGGGCACATACCCAGAGAACTCTCACAGCAGAGAAATTTGTTCCTCCGCATTTATTGCTGCTTTGTTTACTATAGCGAGGAAATAAAGCCAGCATAGATGTGGTTTATGGATAAGGATGCGATGAATAGATAAGGAAAATATACACATATACAATGAAGTATTAATTTTTTGAGAATTACTTATTGTTATTTTATGTGCATTGGAATTTTGCCTGCATGTATGTCTGTGCGCTGTGTGCATGCAAGGTACCCATAGAGGTCAGAAAAGGCCATCAGATCCTCTAGAACTAGAGTTATAGAGAGTTGTGAACCACCATGTGGGTTCTGGGAATTGAACTCAGGTCCTCTATAAGAGAAGTCAGTGCTCTTAGTGGCYGAGCCATCTCTCTAGCTCCCCAAATGGAATATTATTCATCTGTAAAGAATAGTGAAGATAATTAACAAAGTTAAATCGAGATCAGACAGAAGCCTAGCATAACTGTCCTCTGTGAGTCACCACCCAGCAGCCAATGGAAAGAGATGCAGAGACCCACAGCCAAGGATTAGGTGAAGCTCCAGGAGTCTTGTGGAAAATTGGGGAAGGACTGAGGGCTGGAAGGGCACAGGGACTCCACTGGAGGACCAGCAGAGTCAGCTTGCCTGGACCCTTGGGAGCTCCTGATCATGAGCTGGACCACTCCTCCCCCACACATATGTAGCAGACRTGTAGCTTGGTCTTCATGTGGGCCCCCCAACAACTGGAGCAGGGGCTGTCCCTGAATCTGTCGCCTGCCTGTGGATCCTGTTCCCATAACTGGGCTGAGCTGCCGTGTCTGGCCTCTGTCAGAGAGGCTGCACCAGTAACTTGGTATGCTGGAGGTGGGGAACCAGAGGGAAGCTGGCTCCCTCTTCTCGGAGGAGAGAGAGAGAGGAGAATGGGGGGGGGACTATATGTGAGGGAAACTGGGAGAAGGGGGCTGATATTGAAATATGAAGTGAATAAATAAATACATTTTTTTGAAAAAAAGAAGTGAAAATATAAAGTTTACAGGAGAATGGATCGGGATGAAATGTGTAATATTAAGTAATAGCTTCTGAAAGGAAAGTCCTCACGTTCTCCCTCATCTGCCTGTTAAATGGCTTTTTGAATCCAGGCATGATTGCTCCCCAATGCAGTAGACTTAGGTTTATTCATTTCTTACTCTTTTCTCCCCCAATGAATGGCCTGGGATGACGAATCACCATAAGGAATATCTCAGGTTCGTCTGTGAGGTGTTTCCAGACATGATCAGCTAAAGGAGAAAACTCACTTCGAATGTGGGAGGGCCACCATTCCATGTGTGAGATCCCAGAATGAAATAAAAGGAAGAAAAAACAAAGAAAGCCAGGCRAGCAGYAGAGCCCAGGCCTCTGCTTCMTGACCCTGACCGAGACATGAACTGCTTCGCTGAGCCCCAGGCTCTCCTCATGATGTACTACAGCCAGTGGAACCAGCATCTGAGCTAAGCCCCTCTCTGAAGGTGTCTCACCAGGCATCCTATCGCAGTCATGGAGAGCAATATGCTCTGTGTTACATTTATTTCTTTTTTAAATTCTTGTTGTTAGGAAGTAATTTTAAAAGTATGAAAAAGTTAAACACTTATTAAGATGACTTGGGTATAGCTTACCCTGGCTATAAGAGATGTTTTAAAGGGAAATGTGGTATTTGAGCATACGACCGTTTAAATTGTCTTCACCTGTCCACACACAGTGCCTGTGGCTTGGTTGCATTATCTCTAATAGGAGAGTGATGGTTTTACAAACCCTAATTTCCTCCCCAGAAGTCATACTGGAGAGGGCCTCTGTGGAGCTGATCGTAGCTCCCCACTCTTACCTCTGTTCTTCCCCTGTCCACCTCCTGTCTCTTTCTTCTGCACACTCTGAGCCATCCTTGGACTTTTTATCATCGGGGCCATGCTGACGACAATCAGAATGTCCTGGGAGATGGTGGTTCAGAGAGAGGCTGTGGAGTCCTTAATGCTGGGTGGAGAACCAAGACAGTGAACGATCTGTAGGCATAATTTTTTTTCTGCCTAAACAGTCAACCCCTTCTTCTTGCCTACAACCCACCAGAGGTAGAAAAGTTATTAGGATATGGGGCAGGTGAACCTGTTTAGCAATAGTTCTTTGGGGGTGAGCTTGCTCTTCTTTGTTAGCAGTTCAGTTCCGTAGCAAACACTAAATACGAATCAGCAGCTGTAGGCCATTCCTGAAGAAACCACCAGGCTCGACAACCGGCCCCAGGGCCCTGAAGCTGCAAGAAGCCACAGGAACCTAGAGAGCAGTCCTTTTGGGCGAGTTTCTCTCAATGGCAGCTTTAGCACCATTATCACAAGTTGAGCTCAGGAACGCTATGTAAGGCGAACCAATACATGCGTGTGGTTAGCAATGAATAGAGAGTTGGAGCAAATCAGACCAATGCTTGTCTCCCACCGTCCGTGGGGTCATATTTACATTCCTTCATCAAGTGTCCTTTCGTGTGTTTGCTATGTCCAAACATCCTTTCGCCCGTGTCTGCTTAAGGAGAACATTCTTTTGAGTGTTTGCTTCAGCGAGACATCCTTTTATCTGCATGCCCCAGCAAAACATCATTTGACATAACTGACTTTTCAAACNAAACACTTTGAGTCATTCTTGAAGAAGTGATTTAATTCTGCAACTTTCATAGTATCTGTGCATTTAGGTAACATGTCAATTATTTTTCTGAATTGCATTTATCACCTCTAGCAGTGCTGTATGACTCTCACACTTAAATTAACAATGTATATTTTAATGAGTATCAGAAAATCATTCAACCAGTATACCTGCATTTTAATTTTAACCCAGATGCTTAAGTTTTAAAGCTTAAAGGGTCTAAAGATTTAGAAAAGGACTCAATTTACAAATGAGAAAAAATGAAGAGTTTGGATAATATACAGAAAATGTCTGGAAGGACTTCTGTAAATGTTTGGAGTTTGGGAAGCAAAGGGCTTAGTAGTTTAAGAAAATGGTGTTAATGGTCAGGCTTCTGCCTCAGATGATTTACTTTGGCTATTGGTCCCCAAACCTTGGGTTGCAGTCACTTGAGAAAGGATTACCTACATTAACACAGACTTTGCTGTGGATATTAACTCCTAATCTCTGGAAATGAACTYTGGGATTTTGTAATATAAGCATTACTTTTTGAGGGAGAGAGAGGGTGGAGATGGCGGGGGGCATTATTTTTATCCTATATAGCTTTGGCTGATCTGGAATTTAGGAACTTGCTCCAGGCTGGTCTTGAACTTTGGCCTTYCTTCCACAGCCTCCCTCCACCCCAAGTGCTGGGATCATAGGGAATTGCTCCAAGGAGTTAGTAATTCTCTAGTGTTCCATGTGACTCCACTGTACAGCCAATGCTGAGACCTTCTGGGTGAAGTTCTCCTTTGTTAGAGTCCTCTTCTGGTTCCCCAGCTGTTTCTGGATTTTTTCCTACATTGATTTCATGCTTACACTTTATGCTTTTGTGGTCGGATATAAATGTCCCCAGAGTTTAAATACTTACTTCCAAGTTAATGGCTATTTAGGAAACTGTGAAAGTGTAGGGAAGTAGGGTCCCTCTGGCAGGAAAGAGCTCACCAGTAGAGGRCCTTCACCCTTATAAGCCATCTTGGTTCAGATCTCATCTACCAGGCTGTAAACACACTGCAGTTGACTGAGGTGTCCCAGCCACCATTCTTTCCCAACATAGTGGGCTTACAAGTCCCCAAGCTATGAGATGAGATGAAGCTTTTCTCCTTTAACTTGCTCATATGATGGTGGCAAGGCAAAAACAAAACCAAACTCATCCTTCCACTAATATGATTAGCCTGCTTCTCCGGGCTTGTTTGTATGTTCCTTCGTTTGTCCTTCTTGTCTAAGTACTGAAATACTGCCACAGAACTCTTATGTCTATCAGCAGGATGCATCTCTGCTAACGTCCTGCCTCAACCATGGATTTTATACTCCGATTTTTACTGTCTGGCTATTTTTACCCTACATGATCCTGTATGAATACAAATCTCAGCCAAATGTGAAGACAAAATGTTTTCTAGTGAAGACAGACTCTGAGACAAAATCTTGGAAGACATCTGAAGGTATTTTTCAGTGATGGTTTTCCCTTGCTGGTTGCATGCTTCTGCAGTGGGTAGTTGGTTTAGCTCTCCCTGGTTTTAGGATCTGAAGAAACTTTTCTTGATTGAGTTACAGGGCAAATTTCCATCACGCCAATTAAGTAAGTGTTCAGATTCTGCTCCCTCACTGTCTGTATTCTAACCCCACCCTGGGTCTGCCATTATCCAGCCTCTCAACGGAGCAGCTGTGGTATAAGATGATTTGCTTGCATGAGCATTTACTTTGTTTTTTATTCTTATTACCAAGTGCCTATTTGATGCACACAATGTGTTGGGGCTATGTGGGGCTACACCTGCAAAAATAGATTTGATATGTTGTATCCATTTTGATTGCCCAAATACTTAGSTTTATGATTGGGGCACTAAGTATAGATCATCAGCCCTCCAAAATGTAGAAATCCAAAGAGGTAGGAAATTATTTCCCTGCCTCAACACTGACCTATTTATTCTCTTACACCTGCAACTAATTTGTTCTGTTCTAATATCCAGGTAGATGTGAAAAACGACTTGAATACTTAGTYGATATATTGATTGATACTTCTGTGAGGGTGTGTCTGGGTTGGGTTAATTGAGGTGGAACAAGCACCCTAATATGTGGGCAACATCACTCTGTGGGGTGGGGTCCTGGTCTGAGTTAAAAGGAAGAGAGGAACTGAGCAGCAGCGCCTATCACTTCCTGCTTCATGACTGTGGTGTGACGTGACTACCCAYCTCTCAGTCCTGCCTTATGACCACTCTGCCATGATGGTATGAACCTTGAACCACAGTAAATCTTCTGTCCTGGAGCTGTTCACATCAAGTATGTTGTCACAGCAGCAAGAGAAGCAAGTCAGATAAAGAGCCATTGCGATATTCTGATTTTGGTGTTATTATTTGCAAAATGCTCACCCTTTGAAGCCTGGGTGTAGATCCTTTCTTCCTCTCCTACCCSACCCCTTTCCAGTGCACATCAATAAGGCCTATATGAACTTACACACTCTTGAACATTTTCTGATGAGACCWTTGAAATCATGTATCTTTTTTTAAAATCCTCACCTACTGGAGGTTCTGAAAAACTACTTCTTTATTTGTATGCATTCCTTTTTTTTTTAAATGTATTACATAAGTGAGGCGATGAGATATTCGTTTTTCTGTGCTTGCTTATTCCTCTTCAGGACATACCTTGTTTCATCGAGTTGTTACAAACAACAGGACTCCCTTCCATTTAAGGGGGAGTTGTATTTCCTTGTGTAGTTATAGCCCATTTTCTTTCTTTCTTCATTAAGGAAGGATGCTCATTTCATTCTTAAACTGCTTATGGACGTTTACTATGTATCATGTTCTGTTTTAAGTGAGGAAACTACAGGATACACAGTGTCTTCCAAAGAAGCTCTCGATCAATGGGAGAAATGAATACCCCAACAGACAGTTGGACCTAATGCCTCATTAAGAAAACCAGGCAGTTGAGAATGGGGAGGTACCCTTGTAACAGCAGCATCCGGGATGCCCTCTATAAAGAGTGACGGCTAATGTGCAGGTAAGGACAATCGGGTACAGGTGATGCTCATGAAGTTCGAAGCTGTGGGTGAGCATCCCTGTGTGCCAAGTGAGAGAGTTTCCCTATAAGGACCTAGCGTGAGGCCACACGAGCCAGCAGCAGTAAGAGAATATAGACGCCACTGACTTTGTGAGTTCTGAGTGTTTGGCTTTGGGTGGGGTGTTCTGAAYTTGGAGCATCTTGAGGGAGTGGGAGAGCTGGAGTCTGGCTCAATGTGTTGATTGGCTTAATGAGCACTGTCAGACATCTCTGAAATTGCAGTAAATACTTTAGGAACAGCATCACCACAGAAGCACACACTGGGAGTGGACCATGATGGGCATCTGTGGAGTTTCTTCCTTTGATATCTCTTGGGACATGATAGATAGTAATGGATCCGAGAGCGTTTGTAACTACATAATTCTCTCTGTCAACAATGAGGGGCCTCRTTCAGCTACAGAAATAGGGCAACTGTCACAAGAAGCAGTCTATCTCAGCCTCGTGCTTCACCTCTGGGTTCATATTACGCATTTGCTGATTAACCCAACATCCTCTCAGTCCCCATCTCCACCTCTGCTCCCCCTTTWATACACAATGGTCATAGAAAAGCTCTATTGTAGCCAAGCCTTCCTAGTACAGAGGTCTGTCCTTGTTGATATTTCTTCATTCTCATATTCCAATGCCTGCCCTTTTTGTTTTGGTAGCATGCATAGGACTGAGGATGCATACAACACACACACACATACACACACACACATGCATGCATGCACAGACATACACAGTCACATGTACTCATATTTATTATACATTCGAATTAAGACAGTGGCATAGACCCTTTATAGGGACAGCTGAGCAGAACCAGGTGTGGTGACCACTGGGCAACGCTGTCCCCCCCAGCCCCCAGCTTTCCTTCTTTCTACTTTGGGACTTCTTGCTTGTTCCCACAGTCCCTGTCAGAAGGCACACTGCTTTTCACCTGACCTTTCACAGGNTCTTTGCCTTTGGAGGCCTGTCTTGCTGACCAGGAGACCAACATGAAGGTTCAGCTGCAGGTCAGAGAGCCCATATGACCTGCCTTTCGCCACCTTCCTAGCACAACGATGACAGATGTGCACTACCATGTCTGGCAATTGTTTTGCTGTAGGTTCTGGGAATTGAACTCAGGTCCCCATAGTGACTGAGTGATCTCCACCTTCCCTGTAGTAGAAAAGAGTGAAACTATAAATGTGCCCATTTCCATCCTCTAGAGTCTACTGAATCTAGAAAAATCCACAAGCCAGGGTCTAAATTATTACATTGTAAGGATCACACRGTTGTAGAGGGTTTAGAATTCAGCTGTAGATGTCCTCTGAGCTGACAGCCATGTTTTCGTCAGAAAACAGAGGACCCTACTCATTTTTCTTTCATATTAGTTAGAGACTGTGGGGAAAGGGTCATCCCAATAGCTGTCTTCTTCGCATCGTTGTCCTCTACAAGGTAATTAGAGCCCTCTTCTCTTGATCCGGGAGTAAGTTGTGAAGGGCAGACTCTGAGCAGACCTGAGAAACTCCCGAGAATTTAAATACATGATAAATAAGGAGTCCTATTAATCAATAAGACTTGTAGAGCTAGAACAGGCATAAAAATGTAAGCTATTTAGCAAAAGATATACTGTTAATAGAATGGGATTTGAAAAGCATTAAACACTGGATCATTTTCTTTACAAAAACATCCTGTCGCCATCTCTGTCTCCTTGCAACATTAACCCCAAATGAGTTCAGGCTAAATATTAAGTCTTTCAATGATTTATCGTTAACAGTAAAYTCAGAGGGAAAACATACCAATTTGAGGCATGATTGTTATTGAGGGACAGCCAGGGCTTTTTATCTYGGGCAATCAGTATGTTAGCTCATCTTCCATCTATTGCATATTCATGCTCATGGTCATTTTAGAGGCACTATACATAGCTAGATTTCTTTTTATTCCTTTATTGTGGCGTCTTCTGGTTGGAAAGATTCCATAATTTAATATTTTCCCCAGCAGACAAGTTTTTCAGACTTGATTTTACTTGCAGAGGGGGGCCTAGGAAGCAAGGTTCGCGGAAATGAGATGCAAGGCCAGAGGCCACAGTGATTGCAATCTGGCTCAACAGGACTTCTCTTTTACAAGGTCCCCCTGTTCCATTTAACGCTTACATTTGTATTCTGCAGCTATTTTGTTGTGGGTCCCTTTGTTCATCTCTTCCTTCATCAGATTGGAAACCCTTCCTTATCTCTGTCCCTTCCCGTTCCAGCAGAAACACACAATTTTCTACCAAGTCAACAAAACCTTATTTATATACTACTGAAGGCCTGAGAACACCTGAAGCTGAAAGAGCGGTGGGTGGTATTCGCTGACAAATTGAAGCATTTGAGGTAGACAGGGAACTTATCAGCTTCCCCATTCCAGACACAGGACCTGAAATCAACGTGGTGCTGTCGGTTAAACGTCTGTCTGCACCAGACCCCAGCAAAGGGCGCATTGCGCACCTGCAACCAATCCTTACTGTTTTTGGAACATCCAAAGTGAAATAGTTTTAAAATGATCTGATAGACATCCACCCCTAAGATGGCCACTGAGTCTCACCCAAGGGAGAGAGCTGGTGCATACCCAGAGGGGAAGAAACTTACTTGTCAGAGGTCACTCATCAATTCCAAATGATGTTTCTTACCCAAGAGAGTGTTAGAAGAAACACACTGTTTACGTCATGCAATTAACACCTCTGTTTTTGCCAGCGGGATAAGGCAGCTCACTAGGAGTCCTAGGAATCTACTTGCTTCTGTTGCCCTGTCTATGGGGTCAGGAGTGTGCACCATCATGACCAAGTTTTCTTTTTGACATGGTTTCTGGGATTGAACTCAGGACCTTGAGTCTGAGTAATCCTTCATATACAGGCACAATAACATTGAAATATAAGTGGAAGAAACTCAGAGGGGCAGAAAACTTCAATTTTCTACTCAGGGAAGTTCTTCCCTGTTTGCCACCAAGGAGTTTCTTGTTTCAGTATTTCAGACTCAATGGTTTATTAAAAGCACTTTCAAGGTTTTAAATGCGTTTGTATAAATCTTCAAGGGCAGCCCTGAATAATGATTTGCTCACCATTGACTTGCCAGAAACAAATACTTGACACATAAGAGATGTATAAATGCTTATAAATGAATAGTATGTTTCCCAGCTGGTTGCACAGTGTTTTCTGCAATAGTTGGGAGGGGACCCTAGGTGTCAAACAATGAGGGACATTTCTAAGAATACATTTGACATATCCACAACCAGTGCCATAATGATGTGAAATTCTCAGAATTAAAAGTTGAAACAAATGTGTAAGTGTCGGGATGCTGGCTCAGCAGTTAGGAGGACTCATTCTTGCTGAGGTCTCAGCTCAGTTCCCAGCTCCCACATGGTGACTCATRGCCATYTGTAACTCCAGGTCCAGGGGACATGACCCTCTCTTCTAACCTCCACAGGTACCAGGCATGCGTGGAGCACACAAAATAAAATAATACACATAAACAAAAATACACATAAATAAAATAGATAAATACATACATGTAATTAAAAGAGCATTCAGACTATTAGCTGATAAGCATGTTGCTAGTGGAGAAAGGTGGGATGTTGGCTTGGATGTCTTTGCAGCATCATTCTCAGATGCGCGCATGCCAACTTCCACAGTTCCACAGTATCTCTTTCCTTTCTTGTTGCTCTCACTCATTGTTTTTTGYTTTTTAATAATTTTTCAGGTTCACACTCCTCATATAGTGGTTACTTACAGAGATGTAAGAGTAGAGCTTAAAACTGGTAGACATCACYCTYTCCTCAAGAGCTGGTTCTCCGTGTGACCGGACTCATACTGTCTCRTCTGTAACCTCAAGTGAGTCCTCTGGGGTTCTTYAAGACAGCCAATCTCCAGGTAAGATGTCTTGGAAAAACAGCTTGAAAGAAGGGGATTCGGTTCTTTGGGGACAAGGTAGAYGAAACCAGCTGTGTGATCACTTGTAGGCACAGTCCAAAGTGGCACAGTCYACAGTCAATGCACCAATGGCATTCCTAGCTGGGGTTAATGTTGGGACAGCTTATGGAGAAGCACAGCATGCTGGTGCCTCTCCAGCCATGTTCTAGGAAACATGAATGAACAGATGTTCTTATGTGGAGGTAAAGAACAAAGGGGCTTTTTGCTCAGCCAAACTTGAAAACTCCCATCTCCTAAGGTTCTTTCTCTGAAATACACAAATTATATCTGCATATTAAACATTCCTCCCAACTAATAAAAAAATTGATACCCTCTCTCAAAATTACACAAGTAACCAAGTTTGCACTAAATAATGTTCTCTGGGTGTACCCAGAAAACTAATTGTGTATTCAACCACTGACAATCATTTTTTTT
>BDUI01000886.1:46141-72459 GCA_002335545.1 Apodemus speciosus
GAGATTCGCCTGCTTCTGCCTCCCAGGTGCTGGGATTAAAGCTGCACCACCACTGCCAGTGCCACACCTTCTTTTTCACCCTTTGCTGGAAAGCAGAATCAGGTTCCTCACTGGCTAATATTTTGTCAACTTGAACAAGACACCTCAGTGGGTAAATGTGTTTGCCACCAAGCCTGACAACCTGAGTTCTATCCCTGGGACCCACATGCTAGGAGAGAAACATACACAAGGACACATGATGGCTAATCATGATTATCAACTTGACTACATCTAGAACTAACTAAAACCCAAGCTGGGCACACCTCAAAAAAACCCTCAGAGGGATTTTTTTCCTGGTTACATTATTTGAGTTAGAAGACCTTCCTTCAATCTGGGCCACTCCTGGTGGCAGCCCACATAAAAGGACATGGAGGCAGGAATTCCTCTGYCCCATTCCTGAGCCATCCCTTCACTGGTATTAGAACCTACTTCTTCAGGATTCAAATGCAAGCTGAAGACAGGCAGCACTCCAGGACATCCCCGGGACTCCATCACTGGATGGGACTGCCGAGACATCCAGTCTTCTGAACCGAACAACTACCYGATCCTTGGCCTTTCAGTCAGGAGACGGCCACTGTTGGGCCACACCTCTGAGCCACTCTGATAAATCCCTTTAATCTATGBGTATTTCTTTCCACTCTGTTCCTCTAGAGAGCCCTAACTAATATAACACACAAATAAACATACCTTTGTGTTTGTCTGTTTTTCCAGACAGGGTTTCTTTGTGTAGCCTATGCTGTCGTAGAACTAACTCTAGACTAGGCTGACTTTGAACTCAGAGATCCACCTGTCTCTGTTTCCTGAGTGCTGGGTGTTAAAGGTGGGTCCCACCACCACTGGGCAATAAACATACATGTTTGTTGTTTTGCTTATTTTTTGTTTTGTTTTGTTTTTCGAGACAGTTTAAYAGCCTTGGTTATCCTGGAACTAAGTCTGTAGACCAGGCTGGCCTCAAACTCACAAAGATCTGAAAAATATACTTTTTTTATAAAAAGTAATTTTTTTTCTTTAAAAAGAGCAATTGAGGAAGGCACCCAACAATGGTTTCTGGTCTCCACATACCAACACATACACACAAAGAAACAGAGAACAACAGATAATTTTTAGGGAAGTTAGGAGCTTCGGTTAGGTGGTCAAAGCACATTCACAGTGCAAAATGCAACCACTTCTCCACCATTAGTCCAGCTCCTAACAAAGGGCCTATTGGTGCAGGCTAGCCCACGCAGCATTAGGATTCACTCCTAAAGGCTACCTGACACCCTTCAGAGAGCAGCCCAGAACAAGAAGGACACTGAATCTGCCCCACCTACCAAGCCCGGGTTGGTTATACTGGTTGCCTTCTGAGTGGCCTGCAGACACTTCCTAGGAAGAAAGGAGGAGGGAGGAGGGAGAAACGCTAGCGAATGAAGCTCATCACACCCATCCTTCTCCCCACTTAGGCTATCCCAGTCTCTACAGAAACTGAACAGGAAGCTAGAGGCCACATCAGGCCTAGTCTTTAACCTGGATCTTCAAGTTTCCCGCCCCGCCATCCCGACTCCCAGAGCCTCAATCCTGAGGAAACTGAATCTAAGAAAATGGGAAATTCCCAAATCCTTAGCATTTAATCGATATTCACRGGCGTAAGAACAACAACAACAAAAAAATACGTTAGATGCAGAAACCTTAGAGTCCCTACACTTGTCCAAATATATCAAGAAACCTGGCATAGTAGTTGGCCACTGAAGGACCTTTGAAAAATGACGCTTTTCSGTAGACTAGTGCTAAACCCGGACTGCCCTCAGACATAATGGCGGTTCAGGCTCAACAGAGCTTCCCTGCCCCTAGGTATTATGGCGGGCAAGAGATTTCACGTAGTTTCTCCTAACCCCGGAAGACCGGAACCGGCGATTGGGCGGTGCTAAGACACACAGAAGAAGGCCTCTGACGGTTGGACAGCGCTGTGTAAGGCAGGCTTTAAAGAAGCCGGAGGTGGGAGCTGTAGAAAACCCGGATCCTTGGAAAGCTGCGGTGAGTGGCGCAGGGGAGGGGTGGGAGTGGGGGGGACCGGGCTGGAGAGAGGGCAGGGAGGCGGGCGGAGAAGAAAACGTTTGAGCCAACTGGTCCCGGGCGCCCGAAAACGCGGGGCGGAGATCCAAGCAGGGCGGGGGCTTGGGGTGGGATGTTACCGGTGGGCTGGACCTTCTGGGATTGGAGTGAATGGTCTACTGGTTTGACAGTTTATACCCCAGGATCCGGACTGAGTTCAGTGATGAGTTTAGGCCTCCCTCAAGGGGAACTTCGTTAAACTGAAGCTCTCAGTGGGAGGAGGCGAGTTGCGCGGCTTCTGATTGGAAGAACCGCGCAGTAGGATTCTTTCCACAGAGATCCAATTTAGGCGATCTGGTAGGAGGGAGGGCTGTTAGTATGTGGAGTAATTCTTTTGGAGCTCTTGCTTGGTGGGGCGAGGACCACAGAGGAATCTAGCGGAAACGGAAGCCTCTCAGGACCGGGATCCCACCGGATCCCAGAGACCCTCAGGGAGGCATCTACAGGGACAAAGGTCCCAGGAGGCTCGAGCTGTAACCTCCGCAATCCAGTCTCGCGGCAGGTGCCAGGCAGGGCCCGAGTGATCAAGGCGGCTGCAGCGGGAGGACCAGGCTCCGAGCGGCCGGCCCGGGGGCGCCCTTTGGAGGAAGGGCCTGTGCCCTATCCGGAGCCGCAGGCGGACTATGAAGGGCGGAGTCCCGGGGGAGGAGCTGACCCTCATTCCCCACTCCCCGGCTCCCCAATTTACCCCAGGCCTCAGCCTGGGATCCCTCAGGGACTCCCCGGAACCGCCGCTTCCCCCATGGACTTGCCTGGGAACTCCAGGTGAGAGCGTACCCCGCCCGCCTGACTTGAGCTCGGGATGCTGCCGGCTGTACCCTACTACAACAAAGCCAACAGGTTCAGGCAACTGTCTTCTACTTCTTTCACCCTCCAGCCCTTCTACACAGCCAAGCCTGTGCCGTCAGCCACTAGCTCGAGCATTATGGGAAGCCAGGAGCCCGAAAAGACCGAGGCTGCAGCCTTTGGGGACCCCGTCATCCCTGGAAAAGGCCTCTCGGAGGGTCCTAGCCGTGGTGCTGGAAGATGTCATGGCTACAAAAAGGGTGAGCCCTTTAAGTGAAAGACCACCCCCTCTTCGCTATCCACCATCCCCGCCCGGCTTAGTACTAAAGTCAGACCAGTTCCATTAAACCAGCCTTCAAAGCAGCCTCCTTAACACAAGACTTCATGGTTCCCGGTAATTCATGTCTGTCCCTGCCCCCAACCACATCCTACTAAGTATGAAAAACTCTTCTGACTATCCTGTTATAGCTATCCTTTGCTATTTGGTGGGTTCTTCCATTCTCCCAACCCCCTAGCACTAGATAAGAAAGAAAAAGAATTGAGATGAAAGAAAGATATCCCTGAATAAAGGCAGGGGAGAAAGGGGGCGATGTTAGGCTCCTTTTTGCTGACGAGGGGTGTCAAGTTCCTTCGGGCAAGTTTGTCTTCACCTTCAGGATATCTAATTTCTTCTTGTAAATAATAACAAACATCCAATCAACAACCCACCCATTCTTCGGGGGCCTTAACATGAAAAGTCCCCAGAATTCCAAATGTCATACAATTGCAGAAACCATCTGCAGCTGGCAAAATTACGCCCCTGCTGGAGGCAAATCATAGTAAGCTGCTGTGGACCATCTAAAGCAGCCCCATATCCCACACCTGGGATTAAAACAAAAACATAATAGTTTTGTGCTCTTTTTTTTTTTTTTTAAAGAAACCAAAAATCCAAAATTGTCACTTCTTGACAGAAGCATGCTGGTGGTGCCTTTGGCTACAAGGCAGACATAAGAAAAATGTCACTGTCTTTTACCATTTCTCCAGAGCCTGGGTGCGAAGAGGAGATTACATTTCACACTTGTAGCTCCTGTCCAATATCTCACCCCTAATTTAGACCAAGTCATCTCCTTTATGGATTTGAGTGTAGTCTAGCTAAAAATCTCTCTCCCTTTGTGGCTAAGGACATAGTGAGACACAGAAGATCCTGTCCAGTCATTCCATTCTCTGTGTTTTTTGTTGTTTTGTCTTATTGACACAGGGTCTTACCTTTTAGCCCAGGCTGGCCTAGAACTCAGAGCAATCCTCTTGTGTTAGCCTCATAAATGCTGGGACTATAGGCGTGAACGCAGTTTTGCTTGCTTCTAACAGCTCTTCCTCTCGTAGGTCCCCCTGACATACAAAGAGGGCACCCCCAGCCCACGGAATCCCAACCATCATCAGGATTCTGTCTGCACCACACAGTCACTGGCTTTACCATCCCAACAGGTCAAGTGGTCCTTGCAAGCCAGGTGAGCGTGAAAGGGAAGGGGCAGAGCTGAGAGGACAGCGGAGCCCACGGAGCCACTGCCTTCTTGTTCTTTCTCTAGGCCTCCTGACCCACTGCATCTGTGCAGAGAACCCTTGAGTCGGATCCGCCAGTCCTCATCCACCTTGAGAATGAGGTCAAGGATATCCCTGGGTCCAGAGGAGAGGCCTTCACAAAAGACAGACCAGGTCCCCCAGCCCACCCTGCTAGTGGTACTGGAAGACATTGCCAGTGCCAGACAACCAGCTGAGGTATAAGAAAGTACAGTGAAGATGTCTGGATCCAGCTAGGGCAAGCATGGGGCTAGAGATGGATTTCTGTAAAGGCTAAGACAACAGGTGTTTGTTTGTTTGCTTGCTTGTTTTGAGACAAGGTCTCAATATGTAGACTTGGGTGGCCTAAAACTTGCTGTGTAGACTAGGCTATCCCAATTTATAGCCTGCATCTATTTTCAAGTATTGGGATAAAGGCATGTGCCACTACCCCAATAAGAACAAATTTTTATGTGGAAGACACTACTTGAATAAAGGAAATAAGAAAAAAAATCTTTTGTGTTCAATCAAGCAGGTATCTGGTGAATAAATTAGGACATGGGGAGTTGGAGAAGCCAAAAATGGCTTCCTGCTTTTTCAAAACACCTCTCCTGTTTGTATCCAGGGTTTTGATGAAGATCGGCCCAACCTCATTGTCCCAGCACAAAGGTAAGAGTGTGGGGAAAGAATTATCAAAGCTACTATCCAGATATCCAGAGCTGGGGGCGTCGGATTTACTTGTCTAATCCTTCCTTATAGCACCTTCAGAAGCCTTAAGGGCCAGGGCAAGCACAGCCATAGACAGGATCTGGACTCGGAAGCACCCCCAAATCTTACTTTGTCCCTTCACCCCAGAGCTGAGCCTATGACAAAAGCTGGTCAGCCAATGCCTACACCCAGTGACCTAGAACCCCCATTCCAACTGTCTACTCTACCTGCAGATCCTCCAGAGAGCCCAGCACCAGGTAAGAACTTGAATAGAGGAATGAGACTTAGAGTTTGGAATTGCCGCTATGACCTTGAATCGGGAAGAGCAGAACTGTGGGTGGGGCTTAGCCACCCAAGACAGAGGGGGATGTGTATCAATGGGATTTGGGCCTCAGGGAGTTGAGGACTTCTGGCTTTGCTTTGCAGTACTGGGATCAAACCTAGGGCTCAGGGCCTAGGCAATCCTATTACAGCATTTAGGAGCAGGCTCACTTCTCTAGAAACAGATTAGTGTGTGGGGAAAAGACTGATGCTTAGGAGCTGATGCTTCGGTCACCTGAGGGTGAGGGACGCCCACCTGTGACCCTCGACTTTCTTCACCTACAGATCCTGTTCTGGAGACCCCACTGAAYCCAACATCGTCCAGCCTTTTACGACCCCGTCTCAGTCCCTGGGGCTTGGCCCCTCTCTTCAGATCCGTCCGATCAAAGCTTGAGAGCTTTGCTGATATCTTCCTCACACCTAACAAAGCACCACAGCCTCCACCTCCTTCACCTCCCATGAAACTGGAGTTGAAGATTGCCATCTCGGAAGCTGAGCAGTCCAGGGCTTCTGAGAAAATTACGTCTGTCAGCCCCCGGCCCCCYATCCGCCAATGGCGGACTCAGTGCAATTCCCTAGCACCTGTCCCTAAGCTATCTCTGGGACGAAGCTCCTCCTGCCCTGATCTAGGGCCCCCTGACCCAGGCAGCTGGCCGCCTGCTCCGTCCCAGCCAAGCCAGTCCAGGCCCCGAAGACACACTGTGGGCTGTGGGGAGATGGCTCGGACACCACCACCACCTCGGCCCTGTCTCCGGAAAGAAGTCTTCCCTCTTGGAGGAGTGGGAGTCTCGCCTTCTCTCACTACATCTTGCTCAGCTAATGCCTCTGCTTCCTTCTTCTGTGAGCCAACAGAACCCAGGTAGTGCTCTCAATACCCGCTCCAAAGTCTGGCCTCAGCCTGAGCCTGGCCTCCTTCGCTCATAGTCACTGACAGAAGACAGGTGTATTGCTGGGTACCCCTTGTCCTGACTTTGACCATCTCTGCAGATTGGGGTCAACGAAGGGGAAGGAGTTAAGAGCCTCAGAAGACAAGGTGTTTTCTGACCCCGAGACCAAGGTAATGAATGAGTGAGGCAGGAGCCGGCTGAGGCCTAAGCCCACGCCTTTCTTTCACCCTATGCCCCATTTTTGCAGACCATGGGGAAGGTTTCTAGATTCAGGATACGGAGGACACCTGTCCGTCTCCAAACAAACCTTACACCAATGGGGCTGCCTCGACCAATCAGGTAAGAGGCTCAGAGAGCACTGTGACCAAGCAGGTGACAGTCCTACTCCTCTCRGGGGCATAGGGACCTGGGACATTACATTTGGTATGGGCATGGCTTGTRCTTAGAATTTCCTCTCCTATCACTTCTGACTCTCACCTGGCCCAGAAACCAGAATTCCCATCAGCATCAGGCTTTGCATGTATCTTCTCAGTGCCCTTTACCCTGTTTCCAGGTTGAATAAGAAGGAGTTCACTTTGGAAGAAATTTATACCAATAAGAATTACCAATCACCCACGACCAGAAGGTGAGGAATGGAAGGCCTGAGGGCAGTAGAGGGCTGTCTGACCCGGGGAGTCCTGTAAAGACCTCTTCCCCTGACTGACCTCTGCAGGACCTTTGAGACCATCTTTGAGGAGCCACGGGAGCGCAATGGAACTCTCATTTTTACCAGCTCTAAGAAGCTCCGAAGGGCAGTAGAATTTCGGGACAGTAGCCTTCCCCGATCCCGGCGACCATCACGAGGGGTCCGCACTGCGGCAAGCAGAACCCTTACTCCCAACCTGGCACCTAGCCAAGATGTGGGATCTCTACTGCAAGAACGGCTGAAGGAGCTAGATGCCTTGCTCCTGGAGGAGGAGATAGATAGGGAATACCCGTGTCACCTTTAGGAGCTCCAACTATTCGTCCATCCGTCCTTTAGGGAGGGGAGAAATCTCTGAATCAATTGTATTTTTTTTTCTCTATATTTCTATAAAGTTTTCAATATATGTTTCTGACTCCTTTGTGCCTTCAGCAGAATTTGAGATCAATTAGTTATACTAGCTGATGTTTTTATGTTGGTTATCAAAAGACTAGAAAACGAGGGACAATATCAGAGAAAAAGGGGTTGCAAACAAAGGAAGTGGAGTGGTCACTGGAGATTGCCCACCCTATTCTCATACCCTGGCAGTGCTGGGGGCGGGGGGGGGGGKGTCAAACCTAGACTCTGTGTATACGACTTCTAAGCTACAGCCCCAGCCCAGAGAGAACACTCTTGAGAACTCCATGTATTCCTTGGACACACAACTCATTTACATCATAGAAATTAAAAGGCTTTGGAACGAATTAGGGCCTTGATCAAGATGGTCTTGAATTTCTTCCAAATCCTGCAATCACCCACTTAGGACAATCTATCATAGATATTTGACTKGCACAAGCCCTATTAGGGAATTTATCACCATATCATACAGACATGAAAACAAAGTTTGTCGAGGAAATGTCTACATTAAAATAACAGCCAGGGCCAGGGAGATGGCTCAGCCGATAAAAGGCGCTTGGTACATGAGCTTATTAACCAGAATTCGATTCCCAACACCCATGAAAATGTTGACTCCACACAGTTGTCCTCTGGGCTCAACATGCATGTACTGGCACTCCGCTCTCACGTACATCATGCTCACACAATGATACATTAGACAAAAATCAGAGATCAGAATGGTACAACGTAACAGCTGCAGTTGGTGGCACAGTGGTCAGGACCTTCGCTGTGGAGCTAGAATCCTGGCAGTTTGTATATAGATACCTGTAGTAAAATGGACCAAATAGCAAATATTTACCTCGGAACTCATTACCAAATGAATTAATGTGAGAAAGTACTTCGCACTCGAGTGCAAAGTGTTTATTATTGTTGAGCACAGGAAGGGACCGCCACTGCTCCAACACCGCAGGAACAGGAGCTTGGTCTCCGCCCCACCGCTGACTCTCCCGGAGCGTGCCTCGGTGTGCTACGACGCCACGGTAGACCGATCCGCCCAAAGGCGGGCAGAAGGCACTAGMGCCATGCGCTTGCGCGAAATACCAACAGGCAAAAAGGCAGACCCCACACATAAGCACACCTAGGGCAGCCTGACGCCTACCAGTGGCCCGCTGCCTACCACTCCAGGCACCACCTCCCAGAGCCCGCGTCGCTCAGCAGATGGCCAATAAACACAGAGCAGGAAGAGGCGGGTGGCCTAAGGGACAGCTCCAAACACCTACTTCGGACCAGTCCAGTCACAAGACCTGGGGAGGGCGGGGCTAACCTGACAACCCAATCCAACATTTGAAGGCGGTTACATCCGGCACTCCCGCGACTTTGACTCCGCCCTTTACATTGACGTATACTTGCCAACCTATAAACGACTGAGCCTCGGAGGGAGGGGGAAGGAGGCGGAGAGAGGAAGGAGGCGTTGGCTGAGGAGGAAGAGGGAGGAGGGGCAGGGAAGTTCTAGTGGAGAAGAAGCCGAAGACTCCAAAGAAGACAACAGGAGGATACGGTGGAGTTCTTCGCTGCCCAGCAGCCTTTCCGGATCCTTCTAGTTACAAGCCAGTTAGGAACGGAGGAAAAGAGGAAGAGTCTTTTATGTCGGAGGACAGAGAGAGAAGCTCTATCCGTCACCGTTGCCTCACATCCGGGACTTTGGAAGTCAGGCTCCGCCCTCTTGCACCTTTCAAGGCCATGGGAGGCGTAGACCTCTTTAAATCTCCTTAAAGGGGTGGGTACCGAACTCGGCCGACTCCAACGCCAGTCTTAAAGGGGACAGCTGAAGCTGACAAACAACTCCTGTTGGAAGAATTGGGGCAAGTGGAGTTTTCCTACCTCCTGCCCCACGCAAGAAGTTCATTAAATTCTTCTTAAAGGGGAAGTGACAGCTTGCGAAGGGCTAGAAACTTAACTACGCTCTTTTAAAAGGAACGACTCGCTGTTTGAAGGCCTCTGGACTCTTTAAAGGGGTGGCCTCTTTCAGCCGGAGGACTTAAGACACKTTTAAAGGGGAGGTCGAGCTTTCCGCCCCTTTTAAAGGGGTGGTCCTTCCTCTTCCTCTGGGAGACTTGCCTCGACCCCTGGCACGGGGCCGCCACCGCACTAGACCAGCCGGACACGGTGGAGTCGTCTTAAAGGGGCCGGGGGCTGGACAATTTGAGGCCTCGCCTTAAAGGGACGGCCGCCCAGTTTTAGTCGTCGCGGCCCCGCCAGCCCTACAGGGGGGGCCTTCAGGCTTGTCGCCCCGGGGGCGGCGCCGGCTCTCTGGGCCTTGGCCTTGGGGCAAGCCAGGGACCAGCGGATCCCGTTTTAAAGAGGAAGCCGGAGCTCTCTCGTCCCTGTGCAAGCGCCAGCGCTGCGCTCGCGACCCGGGGCCTGTGGACAGGCCGCTTCGGGCCCCGCCGCCTCCGGATGCGGCGCTGAGGGCCGTCACCATGGAGACGGCCGCGGCCCCAGGCCCGGGCTGGGCAGCTGAAGGGGAGCGGCGACGAAGACGCTGCTCGCGGCGAGACCGTGATCGAGAGCAGCGGCGCCGCCGAGGTCCAGGCGGTGACGCGCCCCGGGCCTTGTTGGCCGCCCCGCGAGGCTCTTCATCCTCCTCGTCACCGCCGCCACCCGCCCGTCCTTGGTCGTCAGCTTCATCTGGAGAGAGGCCTGGGGGCCTAAGACGGAGGCGGCCCCGACCTAGGCCTCGACCCCCGAGACCGCGAGCTCGGAAGCGGCCTGCCGGTTCGGGCAGCCGCGGAGAGGAAGAGGAGGAGGAGGAAGAGGGGGGCGCAGACGATGGAGAAGCCGAGGAGGAGCCTGAGGAGGAGGAAGAGGAGGAAGACTTGATCGATGGTTTTGCCATCGCTAGCTTTGCCAGCCTTGAGGCCTTGCAGGTATGCCCTAATGGGATTTGGGGGTCTTTGGGAGGTGGGTCAGAAGGGCAGAGAGAAGGATATAGCCCTTAGAGAGGATAGGGTTGAGGGGGCAGTGGTGACACCCCAAACCAGAGCAACCGGCTCCTCTTGCCAGGCTTCTGCCCCACCCTGGGGTGGGAGGAGATAGAGCTAGTCTCTGGGGACTACCTAGGTTACCCTGCTTGAGAGGCATTTGAGTAACTTGGTCACCCTTAGAGAGTTGGGGAGCTTCTCTTTCTTCAACCACATTTCCACCACCTCTTCTACAGAAGGATGCATCTCTTCAGCCCCCAGAACGACTGGAACATCGGCTGAAGCATTCTGGGAAACGGAAGAGGGGGGGCTCCAGTGGGGCCACTGGGGAGCCAGGGGACAGCTCAGACCGTGAGCCTGGTCGACCCCCTGGGGATAGGCCCCGTAAATGGCCCAATAAGCGAAGAAGGAAAGAGGTGAGCTTGTCCCAGATCCCAGACATTCAAAATTCGTCAGAATATCATTCATGTAGATTGACTTTTCATGAGCATCACAACTACCAATCCTAAACAGTAATCCCAGTTTCTAGGAGCAAAGAGGAAGGCAGAACAAATTGGACAGCAGCCCCACCACCAAGCCAGGTTTGAAGGACTTAACTATAGTCAAACTCACTTGCTTTTGCTTGTGCTATGTATACTACAAACATGCTGATAATTCAAGAGATACATCAAAGGCAGTTGAATTATAAGATAGATGTCTCAGCCCTTTCCTCTAGCTGGTGGCAGCCAAGGTAGAAAGAAACAGCCAACAAGTAAACACCTAGTCTAGCTTGAGCAGCTGTACATGTCAGTGATCTGGGAGAGATCTAGGCAAAGTGCTACAGAAACCCACATGAGGAAGCCACTCATTCTGTCTGGGGGATGGGCAGAGGGTTGTGGTTAGGGAAAGCCCCCTAAAATGTCTTGGGCCCCAAAGTAGTCAGAAGTTTGCTGAGGAAAGAAGTGAAAAGTTGTTTTGAATAAAATTTAAAATTTGAGAACCTAGTGTATTAAGAAGATAGTAACATGGTTGGCAGTGGAGGTGGGAAGTATAAAAAGAAACTAGAGAGCATGATGGAGTGTAGTTTTTAAGTGCCCTTGAATGTCTTGCTGGGAGTGTGGCTTTGTACAGTTGCCTGGTCAGTCAGCCTCCCTTACTTCTGGCCTCTGGTCTTTCTCAGGCCTTCTCCCGTCACTCTCTGGAAGCTGGATATATAGTAAGTGTTAACTACCTGGAATGGCCCGTCCCTTCCCTGTTGGGTCCCTCTCCTCTTCTATCTCCTGATGTCTTTCTCTTTCCTTCTCAGTGTGACGCAGAAAGTGATCTGGATGAGAGGGTGAGTGGGGCTAGGACTTGTTGGGTGGGCACTGTTGCAGATGTTTAAGCAAGCAGCCTGCAGTTTAAAGAACTCCTACAAGCAACAGACATCCTTCCTAAATGGGAACATGGGGTATATTGAACCAGAATTAAGTTTTGAGGAGGAAGGGAGGGAAGAAAAAAGTGTTGGGATGRGGACAAGGCGGTGTCCGTGTGTCTTTGAGGGATCTGCTCTCTGTCCCACATGGGGTGGGACTCGCCATCAGGCTTCACGAGTGCTCTCACCCACCGAGCTGTCTTGCTGGCCCTGTGCTTTGTTTTTGTTTTTTGCTTGTTTTGTTCTTTTTTTGGTTTTTGGTTGGTTTTGTTTGAGGGTTTGGTTGGTTGGTTTGTTTGTGTTTTGTTTTTAATTTTGTGTGGGGGTGTTTTGTCTGCATGTATGTCTGTTTCACCTGTGTGCAGTGCCTGAGAAGGCCAGAAGAGGGTATCAGATCCCCAGGAACTGGAGTTATGGACAGTTGTGAGCCTCCATGTGGGTGGTAGGAGTTGAACTTGGATCTTCTAGAAGAGCAGCCAGGACTCTTAACTGCTGATCTGTTTCTCCAAACATGACACCCCTCCACCCATTGTTTTTAATGATGAACATGGCTAGGTAATCCTTCTGAGACCCTTTTAAGCCTCTACTAGCTTTTTACAGGAGTCCAAAGTGAGTCTGGAACTGAATGGTCCTTCCTATGGCCACCAGCATTTTTTGTATAATTAGAGTCCTGCAGYGAGGACATCAGACCATGGTTGATCAGTACAGATGCTCATCCTGGAAAGCTCTTTCAGTTTCTCATTAGTGATTGTTGGAAAATAATATGCCCTTGAAGGTAATTTTCTATCCCTTTACTCCCATAAAGAACTACATTTATACTCCCTGATGTTTGTCTTTTTTTTTTTTTTTCTTTCTCAAAAGTTTTTAGAAAGTGATTATGGTGAGCTAAAGGGTTGTGGTCTACCTATGGGGCTGGGGTCAGTATCCAATTTTAACTAATTATTGCCGCATGAGACTAGGGAACTATTGTCAGAAGGCCTTCATCTGTGTTTTGACACGGACTTTCCAGCTCTGAGAATATCACCAGTTTTAAGGTTTTGGTTTGTTGGTTCATTTTGGTTTGTCTGTTTCATTTTGGTTTGTTGTTGTWGTCGTTATTGTTTTGTATTTTTGTTAATTTTCAAATCATAGATATCTGCAGGCCAGATAGTGTTTCGTATCAGCAGTTAGTCTGGTTTGTTTTTTTAAAGATTATTTTATTAGGACCAGGCATAATGATATACACCTTTAATTCTAGCACTCAGGAGGCAAAGGCAGGCAGGTCTCAGAGTTTGAGACCAGCCAAGGCTACATATTGAGACCTATYTCAAAAAGATTTTATTACTTTTTAATTATGTATGTGTCTATATGAGTGAGTACAGATGCCTGCAGAGACCAGAGGAATCAATTTCCCCTGAAACTGGAGTTACAGGCTGTCGTGAGCTACCTGACATGGGTACTAGGAATCTAACTTGGGTCTTCTGAACAGAAATAAGGAGTCCTAACCGCTTAGCCATTTCTGCAGCTCTCTAGCAGTTAAGTTAGTCTTAGTTGACATTGCTTTGATCTGCTGTCATCTTTGGCATAGCAGAATTTTGGGCTCAGTGGCCCCACTTCCTTCTTAAGTCCCCTATAGCCAATATTCCAATAGATCATAGATAGGCTGATGAAATACATAAGGCTTAAAAACCTAACCTTTCCCTGCCTTTCTCTCCCAGGTCTCTGATGATGACCTCGACCCTTCCTTTACTGTCTCAACCAGCAAAGGTTGGTCCTAAGGGCTGGGATGGAAGCAGGAAGGAGAAATGGGTGAGCATGAACCACTGCTAAGCATGTCTACCATCCTGCACTCACAGCCTCGGGTCCTCATGGCACCTTCAATGGGAACTGTGAAGCAAAACTGTCTGTGGTCCCTAAAGTGTCGGGCCTGGAGCGGAGCCAAGAGCAGCCCCCGGGGCCCGACCCGCTGCTAGTGCCTTTCCCCCCAAAGGATCCACCACCTCCACCAGCCCCTCGGCCTCCTGTCTCATCCCCTACACCCTTACCAGCTACCCCCAGTCTGCCACCCCCACCCCAGCACCAGCTGCAGCTTCGGGTCTCGCCCTTCGGCCTCCGAGCTTCTCCCTATGGCAGCAGCCTGGACCTCAGCACTGGCAGGTGAGTGTGCGGGTCCGAGCTGACCTCAAGAGCTATGTTCTGTAACGAGGCATGGAAAGAGTCTGACTTGGGAGAGGATTCTGAGATTGGAAAGTTTGAGTGACACTGGGTAAAATAAATTTAAAGAGATTACTGCAGGACTTCCCTCAGTCCTTTATACATTCATGTATAGGGCAGTCCAGTTTGTGCCTTTTTGGAGCTATATATGCTGTAAGAACTTTGTGTAATGTGCATCTGCCACAGATAATGTTCTTGGAAACATACTTTGGGAAGTGCTAACCTGACGATTAATATGCTGACCTTAGTGTCAGTCAGACCTGGATTCAGACTGGCCACTTATTGGGTGTGTGATTTTTGACAAGTCGCTTGACCTCTCTGGACCTCAATTTTCTCTTATGAGATGAAACGATAGTACCTCTTTCTCAAAGCTATTTTGAGGATTGATTCTGAGTGAAAGCAGTGTTTCCCAAAGTGTGTACACACATCATTAGCAAAACATGGGATGATTTCAGGTCTTGCCTTGGTAAACTAAACTAGGCAAAGTCAGCTGCTTTAGGAAAATATAGTAAATAACTTTTTGATTTTACATATTACTACTTAGACAAAAAAGTGAGTTATATTCTAGAAAAGAATTGGTGTAGTACAGATGGTTACATGGCTACAGTAACACTGGGGAAGGTGGCGCGACATGTCGGAGACTTACATTGACTCATAGAGCCAATGCCAGCAGTTGGTCTACAGTAAGTACTCATTAAGGGTTAAGAATTAATGACTCTGCTGTTACAGGTTCTTCATTGTTGTTTGTCTTCATCATCATTGTTGTTATTGAGAAAACTAAGGCTCAGAGAGGGGCAGTGACTTGCTCAAGGTCACCCAGGGTGTTCATGGCAAGATGGGCATGGAGTTGAGGCTACCTGAGTAGTAGGATAGGGCTAGGTGGTATTGCTTCTATTATCTTAGGGTGGTGACTCTGGTGGTTCATTGTAATTAAGCATCAAAATGAATGCTCTGTTTTATACTGTGGTTGAGTCAGAAAGAAGAAAGTCATATGGCAAGCGATGACAGAGGCATCTTTGTGAAAACTAGATCTAAAGAGGAGAAGGGGTTGCTGGGTGTGGGAGGCATCTCAACCTGAGACTGGGTTCTCTGCAGAGAGTCCCTGGGGGCCACGTTCTACCATCTCCCATGTTGGAGAACCGAGGCCACATCACCACCCAGGCTTCTGACCCACCTCCTGTTAGAGCTAGCACCTCCCACCCCCCTCACTCATCTCCCCACTTCTCTCCCCAGCTCTTCACGGCCGCCCCCCAAGGCCCCGGCCCCTCCCGTGGCTCAGCCTCCCCCATCATCCTCCTCTTCGTCCTCCTCCTCCTCATCTGCCTCCTCCTCGTCCGCGCAGCTCACCCACCGGCCCCCAACGCCCTCACTGCCCCTGCCTCTGTCTACCCACAGCTTTCCTCCCCATGGGTTGCGCCCACCACCACCACCCCACCACCCCTCCTTGGTCTCCCCTGGCCCCACCCTGCCCCCACCCCCACCTCTGCTGCAGGTGCCAGGGCACCCTGGGGCCTCAGCTGCTAACGCCCTTTCTGGTGAGTTTGGGGTCCTGGCAGGGTGGAGTGGTGGGGGGCCATGGCCCCAAGGATGGGCTCAGTTGGCTTTGGCAGGAACCAAGGGCCTGTGGAGGGAGTGGCTCAAGGCTAAAGGGAAGGCCAGTCACCTTGGCCCAAAGAGGCTGACTTGGTGGCGCCAGATATTAAAGCCTTCTTCCCCTCCCCTCCCACAGAGCAGGACCTGATCGGCCAGGACCTGAACTCACGCTACCTGAATGCCCAGGGTGGCCCTGAGGTGGTGGGAGCAGGGGGCTCGGCCCGGCCCCTGGCCTTCCAGTTCCACCAGCACAACCACCAGCACCAGCACACCCACCAGCACACCCACCAGCACTTCACTCCCTACCCCCCGGGCCTGCTGCCTCCCCACGGCCACATGGTGAGCTCCTCCTTGGGCTGCTGATGAGGCTCAGAGGCCTAAGGGAAGGTGTCTCCTACAGGGGAAGGAAGACCCTGGCCCCCTGGCTGGCAGCTCACTCTTCCCTTCTCTTCCCTAGTTTGAGAAATACCCAGGAAAGATGGAAGGCCTTTTCCGACATAATGTGAGTGTGTGTGAGGGTGTGTGAAGTGTGGGAATGTATGCATCAGTGGAGTCCAGTCTTCATCTCCAACAGCAAGAACCCTGAGCTTGGGAAAGCTTCTTGGGGGTGTTAGGGTGGAGACCAAAGAACTAATGGGTAGACTAGACCTGGGCTGCATCTCCACTCCCTGCTTGGACTAGTGCCCTTCTCTCCACAGCCGTACATGGCCTTCCCTCCCGCTGTGCCCGGGCTCCCTCCGGGTCTCCCACCAGCTGTCTCCTTTGGCTCCCTGCAGGGGGCCTTCCAGCCCAAGGTGAGCTCCTAATCCAGACAACTACCTCTTCCCATCCCTTATAAACATCCTGGGACCCTGTACCTTTTTCCCCATTTCCCAAAATGTTTCTAGCCCCATGCCTTCCCTTCTCGACCCAAGTTTTTGCAAAGCCATGACCCCTTTCTTAACCCATATTTCAGCTTAGTTCTAGACCCCTTTTTAACTTGGTACTGACTCTCCTGTCTGACCCCTACACTCCCCTTCACTCCCCTTTCCCAGAACACGAACCCTGAGCTGCCACCACGACTGGGGCCAGTGCTGAGCGGGCTCCCCCAGAAGGGGACACAGGTGAGGGGGGTGGGGCAGGTCCTGGGGGGAGTCGGAAAGTATGTTGAGGGAGAGCAGAATTGACTAGAGAAGGTGAGTTCTTGGCTCTTCCCTACAATCCATCCTCAGGTGTCTATAAAGAGAAAAACTTTTGTATAACAGGTCTTCCTAGGCATGGGGATTAGAAGGTTGATGACACTGTCCCAAGAATGAAGTAATTAATAGAGCAATAGTCTTGTATTTTAGTTCTCTTTGTTTGGTGTGATACTAGATCTCAAACCTAAGGCCTCACACATGCATCTACTACTGAATTATAGCTCTAGAAAGACTGATTTTTTTGTAGGGGTTTTCAAATATAAGTCACAGAATTTTTCCCAAATAACATCATACCAGGAAGCCCTGTCCATGGAAAGATAAACTTAACCTTTATAAAGTGACCAAAGTCTTTCCCCTACGCCTCACATGTCTCAGACCCCAGGGCTCTGAGAATACTGTGAGAAAAGTACATGTTTCCTGAAGGGTAGACTAAAGTTTTCTGACTCCCTTAAGAGGCACTAAGGGTTTCTATGTATGGAGCTGTTAAGAGGACAAACTCTTCTCTGGTGAAGAAGCCTGTCCTACCTGGCCATCCCAACAGGGCATAACCCTATAATCTTGCTCAGAAACCTAATACAGGAGTCATACCTGTAGTGGGAAAGAAAAAAATGGGAAAGGAATTTTGACACTGCTAAGAATGGTTTGAGGGAGCTGTAGTGACATTGTTGGACACTCGGGTCAGTAAACAGGTCTGAATCGCCTCCAATCTCTCCTTTACCATTCCCAGATCCCTGATCATTTCCGGCCACCTTTGAGGGTGAGTTTGGTGAGGATCTCAGGCTGCATGAGGCTGGGGGCTGGCTTCAGGGTGTTTGGCTATGGTTGGTGGGATCCTGCTTGGGAAAAATTAAGTTCAAGAGGTGAAGGCAGCCAGGTGTAAAACAATAGAAAGTACAGGGTTTTTAAGTCAAAGCCTGGGCTTAGCTATACCTGGCCATGGGACCTTGGGCAAAACAGTTTATCTCTCTGAGCCTCAGTTTCCTTAGGCTTTAAGATTAAGCTGGTCATCCCTCAGTTGTAGGGATGATGATTGAGGATGCTGTGTGGCAAGGCTGGGCCCAGGGCCAGACCTGGAATGGGTGATGAATGAACATTTTTCCTTCCCTTTCCCTTTGGTCATCCTGGGGCGACAGAAACCAGGAAAATGGTGTGCCATGCACGTTCGTGTGGCTTACATGATCCTGAGACACCAGGAAAAGATGAAGGTACTAGGGCTTGGAGGGCTTGGGAAAGGGGAAAGTGGGTGGGAGAGTCAGGGATTGTCTGAACTCTGGGTAGTGACCTTCAATTCAACAAAGCTCATTTTCTCCTGTCTCATCACTTGTGAGCAGTTCGGTAGCACCTGGGTTCTCTGCCTGGCTACTGGAATGGTCAGAGAAGATATCAAAAGATCTAGGAGAAAGTCTCCTTTGGTGCCAGCCAGCTCTTGGTGGGAAGCTAGTGGTAAAGGAGTTAAGAGTCAGGGATGACCTAAGAATAACAGGATAAAAAGGGGTAAAAGATCCAGACCAGACCTAGTTCCTCACTGGCCCTCCCCTATGTCCCATGCAGGGTGACTCCCACAAGCTTGACTTTCGGAACGACCTCCTACCCTGCCTTCCCGGGCCCTACGGGGCCCTGCCCCCTGGGCAGGAGCTCTCCCACCCGGCCTCCCTCTTCACTGCGACTGGTGAGTCTAGCCAGCCCTCTCAGAGTCTGTGGCCCAATGTTCACCTTGCTCTCACTCATCCTCATCAGAATCTCTCTCTTTTCTGCCCCAGGAGCCGTCCATGCTGCAGCCAATCCTTTCACAACAGCTCCTGGGGCACATGGACCCTTCCTGAGCCCCAGTACCCACATTGGTAAGAGCCAAGCGGATTTTGGACTTCCTATGCCCTGTTCTTAACATAGAGGTAGAGATGGAAACCAGACCTAAGAGAGACAACTCAAGTTGGGTAGATAGGATTCTCTTTACTTTGTGACCTTAGTCACTTACTCTCCCTACTCTGAGCTGTGTGGTTCCCTCTTCTGTGGAATGAGTTTGGAAAGGCAAGATGGCTCCCACTCTGGCCGGCGGGACTCCTATCTCTGAAAGTCTGTGATAGATGATAGTGTTTCACCTGGGAGAGAGTGGAGAAGGAAGGCTGTGCAGGATCAAGACAGTGAGGTCRGTGCCCTAGGGGACTTGAAAGTTTCCTGGGATGATTCATGGGTGGGGAAAAAAACAGTTGAACCCCAGGTCAACTTTCTGGCTACAAAGACTATGAGGTTCCCAGGTAGGGGTAGACTAGTTAATTCTGACAGATTTATTATATGAAGTTAGAATCAGCCTGAGAAAGGTATTTCAGATAGGGTGAAACCAGCACAAGTCTTCAGGCTAGTAGTTTGCTAGCATAATTGAGAGCTGTTAAGAGATCTCAAGTGTTTGGAGTGGGGGTACAGATAAGAATTTGACTTTTAAAATCAGAGAGGCCCCAGGTTGCTGGTACCACTTTATAGCTAGATGTCTTTTTTTTTTTTTTTTGGTTTTTCGAGACAGGGTTTCTCTGTGTAGCCCTGGCTGTCCTGGAACTCACTTTGTAGACCAGGCTGGCCTCGAACTCAGAAATCCGCCTGCCTCTGTCTCCCAAGTGCTGGGATTAAAGGCGTGCGCCACCACCACCCGGCCTATAGCTAGATGTCTTTAGGCAAGTCATTTCACCTCTCTGAGCCTGTTTTACCATTTGAAAACGAGAATTGTCCTTTTAACTCCTAGAGATTGTGCAATGTCTGGCCTGACCCAAGGAATGCCTAGTACACGGTTGTTACAGCTGGTTCACTAAGAGCTGGTTATAAATACCTTTAATCCCAACACTGGAGGAAGTAGAGGCAAGAAGATATCTGTGAGTTCTAGGCCAGCCAGAACTATATAGTGAGACCCTATTTCAAAGAACAAATCACAAAAAAAACTAAGCCACTAAGTGTTCCAGCCTCGTTACTGACTTGCCTCTTCCCCACTGTTTCTTTGGGCCTGCTCAAAGTTGGCTTGCCCTGTGCTCTGACCAATCCCCCTTTCTTCCCACAGATCCCTTTGGGCGTCCCACAAGCTTCGCCTCCTTGGCTGCTCTCTCCAATGGGGCCTTTGGAGGCCTGGGCAGCCCTACATTCAGTGAGTGCTGGGTAGAATGGGAAATGCGTGGTGGGAGCTGTGACAGTGGGGCTGTGTGCTCAAGCTGGGCCTGTGATGCTCCCTCTGTAGAGTGTACCCCTTCTTGGCTCCTGTCACTTTCTCCTTTACCTTCCACTTAGACTCCAGCGCCGTCTTTGCCCAGAAAGAAAGCCCAGGAGCCCCACCAGCCTTTGCCTCCCCACCAGACCCATGGGGCCGCCTGCACCGCAGTCCTCTTGCCTTTCCTGCTTGGGTCCGACCCCCTGAAACTGCCCGGACCCCTGGCTCAGATAAGGAGCGACCTATGGAGCGAAGAGAGCCCTCTGTCACCAAGGAGGAGAAGGACAGGTATGTCCTTTACACAACTGCCACCTAACCCACTTCAGTGCTGTCAGCCACAGGAATTCCTTCATTCTATCCCCTTGTGCTTTCCCTCTCCACCAGAGATCTCCCTTTCTCACGGCCCCAGCTTCGAGTTTCTCCTGCTACTCCTAAGGCCAGGGCCGGCGAGGAAGGAGCCCGGCCAGCCAAAGAGTCTGTGCGGGTAAAAGAAGAGCGGAAAGAAGAGGCTGCTGCTGCCGCAGCCGCCGCTGCCGCTGCCGCCGCTGCTGCCGCCGCTGCAGCCGCYGCTGCTGCTGCAACCACTGGGCCTCAAGGTCTTCATTTGCTTTTGGAGAGGCCCCGGCCACCCCCCTTTCTTGGCCCTAGTCTGCCAGAGCGCTGTGCAGGCTTCCCAGAGCCAACCTGGTTGGCAGGGCCCCCACGCCTGGCCAGGCCACCACGCTTCTATGAGGCAGGTGAGGAGTTGACTGGACCAGGGGCCATGGCTGCTGCCCGCCTCTATAGTCTAGACCCTGCTCATCCACTGCTATACAGCCGTTTGGCTCCTCCACCACCACCTACTGCAACTCCAGGAACCCCTCACCTTCTCAGCAAGACCCCACCAGGAGCCCTTTTAGGAGCACCACCACCTCTTGTGCCCGCCCCCCGGCCCAGTTCCCCACCTAGGGCCCCTGGCCCAGCCCGGGCTGACAGGTGAGGAGAGGTGAGGGGCAGGGGCAAAGCTCCACCCCCCTTTCCCCATACCTTGTGACAGAAGTCCTAGGGCTGAAGTTTTTAAGCCAGGGTTGGAAGGCAAAGGTCACAATTTCATGGTCATCTCCGAAGTCATGGACCTGGGAATAGAATCCCCAGCCCCCACAAGTATCTCATGGACTGTGGGGTCACTGGGAGAACAGAGGTCACAAGCCTCTGGAGAGACGTGCGTGCGTGAGGGGGTCATTTCAGAGGTTATGGCTCATGACCTAAGGTGCACCAATGCCCCCCTCTAAGGGCCTCTAGGCCCTTGGCCTGCCTCCCCAAGGGCTCACTAAGCCAGAGGCCAAAGTGCCCCCCRCCCTTTCACCTACCACCCAAGTTCTCATGCCCTCCGAGGGCTGAGGAAGGAGGAACTAAAGGAATAGGGGTTCCGTGTACATATTTATCACCCCTTCCACAAATCTCCCAGACCTTTTGTACATTTTTACAGGGGTGCCCCTCCCTATAATCCCCTTCCTGGTTAATTAAATCCTCAGACTGGTGCTGTGTTCCTAGCCTCTTGGCCTCTCTGTAGGGGTAGGGTGTCCCAGGGGAAGAGCCTGGAGAGGACAGGTAGGAACCCAKGGCTTGATCCTGGGCATGTGGGATCCAGAAGGAGGTAGACCAACAGGGAAAGGGACCTAGAATCTAAGCTGGAGGGAAGGCAATAGTACCTGGCTGTCAGCCCAGGTTCCTTTAGACTTGTTCCTATTAATTCTGTGTGGCCCACAGCTCTAAAAAGGCTCAGCCTTGAAGCTTCAGATTCCACCTCTTAATGGCTAAGTCCCTACCCCCACCCCATTTCCAAGTGCCCCCAGGATTCCTGGGCCCCGTTCCACAGAAACCTGTCCCAGACTAAGGGAGGGAGAGGTGGCCAGAGAAGGTCACCGTGAAACACACACCAAAGAAGGGGGTTGGTTCAGGGGTGGGCAACATAGGCAGCTTCTTCAGCAGCCTCCCAGCAGCAGCCCCAGCCTTCCCAAAGCAGCAGGCACCTCCAGGCTGGGGCCCCAACTAGAAGGCAGGGCTCAGTTTAACAAAACCATAACGTTGACTTTTYCCCCAGTGGGGCTTATTCTGTAACATGACTTGCGAATATTTATATAAAAATGAGTGTTACAATGAGACACCCCCCCTCCCTCTGGCTCCTCTTTCAGTCTGTGTGAGTTGTGTGTCATGGGTTGGACTGGGTCCCAGAATGAGGAGGGAACGAGGACAATACTGGCCATGTCCTGATCAAGGGTTTCCCCCCCATCCCTCCTAGCTGGGGAGCTCTGCTACTTTGGGATGGGTGAGTTGGTTAATCATGGGTATTGGTGTTTACAAATACATTCGATTCAAACAATGCAGAAAGACATTGAACCATCCCCAGGGGTAGCCATTATTTGGTATGTGTTCTCTTTCTGTTTATCTGGACATATATGTTAGAAAAGATTAATAATTTTTATAGATACATAGTTTTTTGCCAAAACATTGTCAGTACAAAAGAAACACGTGAACACAAAGTTCAGAGGAAAAGTACCTCATAATCCCAACTCAGAAAACCACTATTTAAAAAGACAGATGTATGGCTGAGCATGGTGATGCATGCCTTTAATCTCAGAACTCTGGAGGCAGAAGCAGGTGGATTTCTGAGTTAAGGCCAGCCTGGTTTACAAAGTGAATTCCAGGGCAGCCAGAGCTACAATGTAAGACTCTTACCTCCAAAACAAACAAAAAAACCCTTGGTGTGGGACTGGAGAGATGGTTAAGAGCACTTGGCTGCAAGGAAGGGCATGATGATACATGCCTTTACTCAAGCGAGCCTAGTCTGCATGGATAATTCTGAGCCAGCCAGAGACTGGCTGTAGTGAGACTGTCTCAAAACAAACAAAACATATGCTGTTCTTTCAGTGGAGCTAGATTCAGCTGCCAGCACCCATAATGCTCATAACCATCCACAAGTTTAGTTCCAGGAAATCCATTGACCTCTTCTGGCTTCTGAGAGCATCAGCTGTATCTGTGATGCAAACATATGCATGCAAGCAAAACACTCATATACTTTTTTTTTTTTTTTTGGTTTTTTTGGAGACGGGGTTTCTCTGTGTAGCCCTGGCTGTCCTGGAACTCACTCTGTAGACCAGGCTGGCCTCRAACTCRGAAATYCGCCTGCCTCTGCCTCCCAAGTGCTGGGATTACAGGCGTGCGCCACCACCGCCCAGCCCATATACTATTTTTTTAAGACTTAAAATGTTGTGAGAATTTGGGCTGAGAGGTGGCTCAGTAGTTTAGAGTACTCGTTAGTCCTACAGAGGACTTTGGTTTGATTTCCAGCATCTACATGTGGGCTCATAGCAATCTGTAACTTCAGCTCCAGAGGAGCCATTGCCTTCTGATATCCTCAAGCACCAGGGATGCACATGGCATACATCAATCCAGGCAGGCAAACATGTACATTTTAGTACACTTAAATCTTTTTTTTTTTTTTTTTTTTAATGTATGACTTACTTCCAGTACTTGGGAGGCAGAAGCAGGCAGATCTCTGTAAGCTCAAGGCCAGACTGGTCTACACAGAGAAACCCTATCTCAAAAATTAAAATGTAATTGGAGGCACATGCTTTTAATCCTAGAACTTGGGAGGCAGAAATGGCGGTTCTCTTGTGTTCAGAGACCCTGACTCAAAACATTAAAAAAATGAATTAATTAATTAAAACCAAYACTTAGGAGGCAAAGGCAGGAAATATTGGTTCACAGTCACTATGGCTGCACAGTTATAGAGCAAGGCCCTGATTCAAGGAAAACTGACAGTGGGGATATAGTTCACTGGTAGAATGCTTCTCCAGCACATGTAAAGCCTTGGTTGGAGAGATCCTCAGTCCCTGTGAAACAAGTTAGGAAAGATATGCTTCAAAGGTAAAGAAAATTAGAAACCTGAGGGCATGTAGTGATAGAGAAAAAATACAAAACTACACAGTGATTCAGAAAATCACTGTTCTCGGATCTTGATTCCTTCAATTATTCTGACTACTTGAAATGTTTTGAAAAGGGATTGATCCTATGAACCAGTTTGTAACCTCTATTTTATACTTAGCTTATTTTTTCATGTTATAAGCATGGTTACACTAAGTATTCACCCCAGTTGGACCTTTGTCATCCTGCCTTTAGCCTCCAAGTGGGATTATGGGTTTTGGCCACATATTTGGTTTAATAAAATATCTACCAGGGTATGTCCAACTATTCCGACGTGTCTTTTCACATACACTTCTGATCCCAATGGAATGCTCTTATATGCAGGATTTCTACCTCCCCTTTGTCTCTACTTCTCACCAGCACCCAACTCAAACAAGCTGCCTTTTAAACCCTGTAAATAGTGCCTGGCAAACACTATTGACTCCATCCATTGTGCAGAGCCCTAAACTAGTAGAAGGGGACAGGATAAGCAAATCCTAGCCTTCCTGGCAGTTGGCATTCTATTAATAAGAGCAACAAGCCGGGCGGTGGTGGCACATGCTTGTAATCCCAGCACTCTGGGAGGCAGAGGCAGGCAGATTTCTGAGTTTGAGGCCAGCCTGGTCTACACAGTGAGTTCCAGGACAGCCAGGGCTATACAGAGAAACCCTGTCTCCAAAAAACCAAAGGGAAAAAAGAAAGAAAGAAAGAAAAGAGCAACAAACATACTGTGTGAAGAAAATCAAAGCACTTTGTGTATGCCTAGCGCTCCAGGATGCCAGAAGAGGATGTTGGAATCTCTGACCATGGAGTTAGGATGGCTGTGAGCTGCCATGTGGTGGCTGAGAGTGCAAAGAATTTAAGAGCTGCCTTTTTTATCTAGCCTCCTAGCCATTGATTTCTCTTTGCAAGCTTCAATCCATGATCAGGTCAACTCCAGAAAGAATCCGCAGTATTTAAGGAAAACTAGGACCAAATTAATTACTGTAGAGAGGCTGAAGTGGACTTTGCTAGAGCAAGCCCAGCACAGTAGCTATTATGAACATTAAGATGCCAGGGCAGTATATTGTGTGTTACCAGCGTACCAGTKGTGCTGCATGTGTTAATCCCAGCACTTGGGAGACAGAACCAAGCAGATCTCTGTGAGTTCACTGCCAGCTTAGTCTATAGAAAAGGGTCTAGTTCAGCCAGAACTACACAGAGAAACTGTCTAGAAGAAAACAAAAGGGTTATTAATAATATTTGGGGGCTGGTGAGATGCCTCCACATTTAAGAGCACTGCTCTGGCATATACTTGTAATCCTCCCACTGTCAAGGCAGAGGCAGTTCTTGGGTTCAATTCTACACAGAAATCTTCAGGATAACCAGGACTACAAAGAAACCATATCAAAAACAAACAAATAGAGGCTGTTCTTCCAGAAGGTCCAGGTTCTATTCCTAGCACCTACATGGCAACTTATACTCATCTGTAACTTTTTCCAGCTCTAGGGGGCACCAGGCAGGAAGACAAACATGCAGGCAAAACACCTGCACACACAGTAGGTGACACACTGCCTTTAATCTTGGGAGTCAGAAGATCTCTTGAGCTGGAAGCCAGCCAAAACTACATGAGACTGTCATATATATGTATGTACGTGTGCGCGCACGCGTGCACGTGTGCACGTGTGCGTGTGTGTGCGTGCGTGCGTGCGTGCGTGCGTGCGTGCGTGCGTGCGTGCGTGTGTGTGTGTGTGTGTGTGTGTGTGTGTGTGTGATGGGGATAGAGAGATAGCAGTTAAGGGTGCTTGCTACTCTTCCAGAGTTTCATTCCCAGTACCCATATCAGGTAGCATAGGTAATCTTTGACCAAATTTGATAGCATACACCTTTAATCTTTAGGAGGCAGAGGCAGGGGGTCTTTGTGAATTCAAGGCCACCTGATTTACATAGGCCAGCCATCTCTTCAGCCCCAGGTTTTTTTCTTAATAATCCTGTGTTCACTTTTCTGTCAACTGGTTGCTTGCCCCAACTTCTGACCTATGGTTGACTTTATTTAATCCTGTTTAAATATTCAAGCAGAAAGCTCTTGGGTTGCCGGGCAGTGGTGGTGCACGCCTTTAATCGGAGCACTTGGGTGGCAGAGGCAGGCGGATTTCTGACTTCTAGGACAGCCTGGTCTACAGAAGACAGCCAGGGCTACACAGAGAAACCCTGTCTCGAAAAACCAAAAGAAAAAAAAAAGTTCTTACTACTATTGCAGAGGACCCAGGTTTTGTTCCCAGCACCCACATGGAAGCTCACAACAGTCTTTATACTAGTTCCAGGGAATCTGATGTCCTCTCTTCTGGCGCTAGGCGTGCACATGATGCATATATATGCATGCATGCAAATATACACAAATGTTTTCTCTAAATTTTACATTAAAAATATATGTAACAGTGAATGCT
>BDUI01000886.1:95769-116340 GCA_002335545.1 Apodemus speciosus
TTCTCTGTGTAGCCCTGGCTGTCCTGGAACTCACTCTGTAGACCAGGCTGGCCTCGAACTCAGAAATCCGCCTGCCTCTGCCTCCCGAGTGCTGGGATTAAAGGCGTGCGCCACCACGCCCGGCTCGAATAGTTTTAGAAGGTTTTATTATGCACATTGTGGTGTAAAAGTACTATGTAAATAGTTGTCATACTATATTGTTTGAGATAGGGGTATTGCTGTATTTCACAGGTTTTCTATTTCAGTTTTGAGACAGGTGTCATGTTTTMCTCAGGTTTGCTATGTAGCTAGGGATATCTTGAACTCCTGATGCTCCTCCCACCCTCTATAGGCCCTTTGTTGTTTTTGTTCATTTTTGCAACAGGGATCTCAAATAGACTACCTTTCAAACTCACTGTGTAGAAGGGGTTTATCCTTTTCCCTCTGTTTCCTCTCAAATGCTGTAATATAGGAGTATGCCAGCATGATGATTGGTCTTGAACTCATCTTTTGTTCAGTTTACATACCTGGCTGCAATGTTTATTTTGTAGTATTTGAGACAGTCTATAACGTATGCTAGTCCGGAGCCATCTTTAGTCTCCTGAGTTCTGAGGATGTGCCATTTAACACCTAGGCTTGGTATGGGGGGGGGTGGGTATTAATATTTGTTTATTATGTGTGTATTTGGGTTTGGGGTGGGGAGACATACTATGTCACACATAGTAGAAGTCAAAGGACAATTTGTGGGTGTCTGTTTTCTGTTTCTGCCATGTGATTTACATGATGTTGACCCATCTTGCCTTCCTCCTTTTTTTGTGCGTTTGAGACAAAGTCTCACTATAGTCTAGACTGGCCTGGAACTCAAGCTGCCCTTGAACTTAGAGAAATCCTGGTTCAGCCAGCATGCCAAGGCGTGTGTGCCTGTTTGTTTGTTTGTTTGTTTGTTTGTTTGTTTGTTTGTGAGAGACAGTCTCACTAGCTCTGACTAGCCTAGAACTCCTTGTAACATAGATCAGGCTGGCTTTGAGGTTTACCTACTTCTTCTACCTCTAGACTGTTGAAGATTAAAAGTGTTTGATATTGTGCCTGGGTGTAAAAACTTTTTTAAAGATTTGTTGGTTTTACTTATGTATGTGTGTGTGCTTTTATGAGATTTACGTGCACTATGTTCATAAAGATACCCACATACCTTCCGGAGCAAGTTGGATCTCTGGGAAATGGAGTTATAGGTTATTGTGAACCACCTGATACAAGTATTGGGAACCAAACTTATCCTCAAGAACAATACATGTTCCTAACCTCAATGCCATCATTCTGGTCCCAAGTTGAAAAAGTCTTTATTTTCATTATTCCTATATATCTGTGTATGGGTATGTGGTGTGCACATGAATACTGGTGACCTTGGAGACCAGAGGATGTTGGATCTCCTGGAGCTGGCAGTTATGAACTGTCTGATGTGAGTGCTAAGAATTAAACTCCAGTCCTCTGCAAGAGTAGTAAGTGCTCTTAAGCACTGAGCCACCTCTCCAGCCCTCAGCTCCATTTTTTTAAAAAATTAATTACTTAAATTATGTGCACATAAGCCACAGCTTATGCCTGGAAATCAGAGGACAATTATTGGAAGTTGTTTCTCTCTTCCCTACCCTGTGGGTCCTAATTGAATTCAGGTTGTTAGGCTTGGCAACAAGTGCCTTTACCTACTAAGCCATTTTGTCAACCTCAAGTTTTTAGTCCGTCCGTCCGTCTGTCCTTCCTTTCTTCCTTTCTTCCTTCCTTTCATTCTTTCTTTCTTTCTTGGTTTTTCTGAGACAGGGTTTCTCTGTGTAGCCCTGGCTATCCTGGAACTCACTCTGTAAACCAGGCTGGCCTTGAACTCAGAAATCCACCTGCCTCTGCCTCCCAAGTGCTGGAATTAAAGGCGTGCGCCACCACTGTCCGGCAAGTTTTTTAGTTTTTGTTGTTTTGGTTTCTTTGGGATAGGTCCTCTCTGTGTAGCCCTGGCTGTTCTGGAACTCTCTCTGTAGACCAGACTGGCCTCCAACTCACAGAGATCTGCCTGTCTTTGCCTCCTGAGTGCTGGGATTCAAGATGTGTGTCACCATGCCCACCTATGGTTTTAGTTTTATTAACCCAGAGCCTCCTGTTGCTCATTTAACTTCCAGACTTTTTTGATTATTTTTTATTTGAGATTAGTTCACATACCTGGCCATTCACACATGGTCTCTTTCTACTGCTGCTGTTCTCCTTGTTAGTTGTTAAAGAAGACAACACCACCACCCCAACCCTCAACTGAAACCTAGGACTTTGTTTGTGCTAGGCATGTGCTCTCCTACTGACCTACACTTGTAGCTGCACATACTCTGTGGGCTTTTTTTTTTTTTTTTTTTTTGATGGGGGGGGGTGTTGGTTATTNTTTTTTTTTTTTTTTTTGATGGGGGGGGGTGTTGGTTATTCGAGACAGGGTTTCTCTGTATAGCCCTGGCTGTCCTGGAACTCACTCTGTAGACCAGGTTGGACTCGAACTCAGAAATCCGCCTGCCTCTGCCTCCCAAGTGCTGGGATTAAAGGCGTGCGCCACCGCTGGCTACATACTCTGTTTATAATTTGTTTGTTTTGGTTTTTGAAAACAAAGTTTCTCTCTGTAACCCTGGCTGTCCTGGAACTCACTCTATAGACCATACTGGTCCTGAATTAAGAGGTCTGCTTGCCTCTGCTGATATTAAATATGTGTGCCACCACTGACTCACTACTTTATTATTAGTTTTTTTTTAAAGATCCGATTTAAGTTCCATTTGCTAATGTTCTCCAGCTCCTAGATACTAAGTTAACACCATCTTGTGTTTATTTAGCTTCTTGTTGTTGCTGTTGTTGTTTTAGAAGTACCATATAGACCAGAAGCCCCTCTGAGATTTTTAGCTTTTTCTGAATGACCAGGCCAAAGTCTGGTATAAAGGTAGTGTACCCCTAAGTAGTAGGCTAATAGTATATAAACAAGTAAATATATGGGTGATTGGTGTCTTTTGTGATTATGGTAGGTGGTACAATTCAAACAACAGTCTCGGCTTGAAGAAAAACGTAAGAAAGCCTTGGACCTGCACCTGGACTTCATCGTAGGGCAAACTGAGAAGTACTCAGACCTTCTGTCTCAGAGCCTTAACCAGCCACTAGCCTCCAGCAAAGCTGGCTCCTCCCCTTGTCTTGGTTCTTCCTCAGCAGCATCTAGTCCTCCACCCCCTGTTTCTCGACTGGATGATGAAGGTGTGTGTGCTCTTTGGTCCTGTTACTCTTCCCCAAGTGCCCTTTCCAGAGCTGAAAAACCCACCCTGTGGCTTGCAGGGCCCGTGGACTTTGTGACCTTGTTCTCCTGCTATAGATGGGGACTTTCAACCCCAAGAGGAAGAAGAGGAGGATGATGAGGAGACCATTGAGGTTGAAGAACAACAGGAAGGCAATGATGCAGAGACCCAGAGGCGTGAGATTGAACTTCTTCGACATGAGGGAGAACTGCCACTGGAAGAGCTGCTCCGTTCCCTCCCTCCTCAGCTATTGGGTGGACCTTTTAGCCCCTCTCAGACACCTTCTTCTCATGACAGTGATACCCATGATGGGCCTGAAGAAAATATTGAAGAGGAGCCTTCTCAGGATTTGGAGGTATAAACAGAAGAGGTACAGGAAAGAAAGATTCAGAGGGGAAATAGATGGAAAGTTTCAGCTCTAAAATCTTGAGCATAGGTTGGTCCATGGTTTTAAGAATATGGGTTAATGGGCTGGAGAGATGGCTCAGCGGTTAAGAGCACTGACTGTTCTTCCAGAGGTCCTGAGTTCAAATCCCAGCAACCACATGGTGGCTCAMAACCATCCGTAATAAGATCTGATGCACTCTTCTGGTGCATCTGAAGATAGCTATAGTGTACTTACATATAATAATAAATCTTTAAAAAAAAAAAAAAAGAATCTGGGTTAAGGACAATCCGGGTTTCATTGCTAGGAATATTGATTATTTGCAAACCAAGTTGAAGCCTGCAATTAGCAAGGTTTCTGATAATATAATAGAAGCATTTATTGTAGTTTTCAAATTCCTAGGGGAGGGCTGGAGAGATAGATTTGTTGGTAAAGTACATGAATTCATTCCTCAGTCTGCCTCATAAAAGTGTGTGCAGTGGTATGTTACAGAGACAGGCATAGGAGCATCCTTGAGRCATGCTTGTCTAGCTAAATCAGTAAGCTCCAAGTTCAATGGAGAGTGATTGAGGAAGACCCCAAACAAGTATATACAAACTTGCAATTAATTCATTCTCTCTCTCTCTCTCTCTCTCTCTCTCTCTCTCTCTCTTTCTCTCTCTCTCTGTGTGTGTGTGTGTGTGTGTGTAAGGAAAATTGTTAGGTTGATATGAATTTGGGAGTTGTGATAGTCATCTTAAAAATCTTTTTTTGGGGGCGCTGGAGAGATGGCTCAGTGATTAAAAGCACTGACTGCTCTTCCAAAGGTCCTGAGTTCAATTCCCAGCACCCACAACCATCTATAATGGGATCTGATGCCCTTTCTTGTGTGCAAATGTACATACAGGCAAGTTACCCATATATATGAATAAAAGAATTTTTTAAAATCTTTTTTTGGAGCTTGTTTAGTGTCATATACCTTTATCCCAGCACTCAGGAGACAGAGGCAGGTAGATCTTGGAAACCAGCTTGGTCTATGTAGCGAATTCCAAGACAACAAGAGGTGCATAGTGAGACCTTGTCTCAAAAAAAAACTTTTGGACCTTTATACCAGTGGTCCATATTTCTGCATGTTACGATTGTATTTTAAATTACTACTATTATAATTTTAATTTTTTAATGATCTCTTTTATTTGTAATTATAAACACAGATTTGTGTTTCTGTGTATAGATATGCATACACGATAGCAGATGTTAGAGTCTTTAGATCCCCTGGACCTGGAGTTACAGATGGTTTTGAGCCACTTGATAAGGGTACTGGGAATTTAGCTTAGGTCTTCTAGAAGCAGTTCAATGTTCTTAACCAATAAGCTATCATTCTAACCCTTGACTTAATTATTTTTAAATTTCATGTTAATTACTTTATGTTTTCAGACAGGGTCTAACTGTGTGGTCTTGGCTTGCCTGGAACTCATGTAGATTAGGATAACCTAAAAAAAATTACTAGAACCGTGTCTGTGTGTATACATATGGAAGTCCAAGAACAATTTTGTGGCATTGATTCTAACCTACCTTTACATGAGTCCAAGGGTTGAACTTTGGTTGTCTGGCTTGTTGATGACTACTTAGCCCCTCTCTCTTCCCCTTCCTTTTTTTGCGGGGGAGGGGATTGGGGATTTGGTTGGTTGGTTGGTTGGTTTGGTTTGGTTGGTTGGTTTTTGTTTTTGAAAGAGAGCGAGCCTCATTATGTATCCCTGGCTGGCTTGGAACTCAAATGTCTGGATCAGTCTGGCCTCAGATCCAAACCAGTGTCTATAGACTGCTCTGATTAAGGATATGGTCCCCCTTTATTTCCTAGCACTTTTCACAGGTCCTTCCTTTGTCAGTGGGGTCAGGATTTGGTAGCTAGTGCTAAGATGAAACCCTTGATTACATCTTTGCCCTGATACTGTAACAGTGGCAGCTGTTACTCAAGGGAACAGTGGTTCCTTTTCTGATCTATATTATATCTCTGTTTTTTTTTTTTTTTTTTTTTTGGTTTGGTTTGGTTTGGTTTTTGAGTCAGGGTTTCTCTGTAACATCTCTGGCTACATTGGAACTGACTTTGTAGACCAGGCAGCCCTTACACTCACAGAGGATCCCTCTGCCTCTGCCTCCTGGGTTCTGGTGTTAAAGGTATGTGCACTACACAGGGCCTTRTTTGTTTGTTGTTTGTTGACTCTCTGGCTGACCTGGAATTCACTATGTAGACTAGGCTGGCTTCCAACTCAAGAGATGCCTCTGCTTCCCCAGTGCTAGGATTAAGGCTTTCACCACAACACCCTTTCAACTTCATGTTCAAATGTTAAGTCCTTCTACTTTGTACTCTTTGCCATACAGGTAAATCCTCCATCTTCCTCTGTCACACAATGTAACAAACAGCATTGGCATCCAGATGAAGATGATGAAGAGTTTACTGCTAATGAAGATGAAGGTCAGACCTCTTCTGTCATTTTTATTGTTGCTTTGTTTTCTTGCGACGGGGTCTATATTATGTATTAGACTGTCCTGGATCTCTGTATGGATTAGGCTAGCCTTGAACTTACAGAGAGATCAAATTTATGTCTGCTTTCCAAGTGCTGGGATTAAAGGCATGTGTTAGTGATGCCCTGCTCTCTTTTAATTAATTAGATTTTGTTTTTTGACATTTTTAAACATGTATAAAATACATTTTGGTTTCTCTTACCTTCCACCTCTGTCAACCCTCCATCTTTCCTACCAATCCTTTTCCTACATTTATGTTTTTATTTTGTTTTTCACTGAAATCTTAACCAGAACTTTGTGTGTGAGCATGGTTTTGGAACCATCCTTTGGTGGGCTCACCAGTGGAAACTTGGTTCTCTTTTTGTAGCAGAGGATGAAGAGGACACTATAGCAGCTGAAGAGCAGCTGGAAGGGGAGGTGGATCACGCCACGGAACTGAGCGAGTTGGCGCGAGAAGGTGATATTTACCAGATAGTTACTGAAGATCTTCTTGCTGTCTCTACTGTGCAGAAAGTTGATGGAAAAATAGACAATAAATAATATTTTTATCTTCCTATCTTAAGTTATTGATTATTAGATCATGTAACTCAAGTTTAACAACAAAAAGATTTATAAATGAAAGGCACTTATAAGAAGAAAGTGTTGTGATTGTGRCAGGAGTTTGAACTGAGATCTTAGCTGAGGGAATATCCATTGTAGCAGGATATTAGTAACATTTGACCAAAAATATAAAAGCGTGTTTCAGTGGCTCAGGAGACAACAGAAGGTTCTGCATTGGTGGCTCGGGCATGGCTTGGCATCTGGGGAAGCCTGCAAACTGAGGCTTGACCTCACACTGGTTAGAGAGCCTGGACATGGGCTCTGGTTCTGTGTGAGAAATCAATGGAACCTTTGGAAACAGTGAGAAACCTGAAGAGGATTTATGCTTCTGAGAGAAAAGTAGAAAGGAATTGGCTGGCTTGAAGAAACACTATGGTGATGAGATCAGTTACCATGGAAAGGAAATTGAGCATCTGCAGAACAGTGCAGCATAAAAATAGAAAAGTCTAAAACCTGAAGATTAAATGCACATAGTTCCCCACTGAATGACTGAATGGCTCATATCATAGCCTACTTCTTCCCCCCCCCCCCCCAGACAGGGTTTCTCTGTGTAGGAACTGTTGTCCTGGAACTCACTCTGAAAGACAGTTGACCAGGCTGGCCTCTAACTCAGAAATCTGCCTGCCTCTGCCTCCCAAATGCTGGGACTAAAGGCGTGCACGACCACTGCCCGGCCATAGCCCACTTCTATAGATACATAGTTGTGAGTAATTAGTATTTGGTCTGTGTGCTATTAACAGATAATAAATTACCAGCAAAAGGTAGCGTGTTCACAGGGGTAGGTACTATCCTTCTCAGGAGAGTGCTGCATCTACTATGGTTGATAACAGGATTGACTTTATTAGCTAGTGCTAAAGATAAAAACTAGTCTCCCTGTAGACCTGGGTAAAAGAAAGCAGTACCACTAAATACCTGTTTCTCAATCCTCTCAAAGGAACCAAATGTTTACTTCTCTTTACCCTCAGGTGAACTTTCTATGGAGGAGCTACTGCAGCAGTATGCAGGGGCCTACACCTATGATGCCTCTGCTCCAGGCTCGGGGAATAGCGAAGATGAAGATGAGGTTGAAGCCAATAGTTCTGACTGTGAGCTGGAGGAAACAGTTGAAGAGGCAGTTCAAGAAGATAGTAGCAGTCAGTCAGGTAAGTACTTGGTTTATAGGACAACTGGGAAGGGCTGGTGTTGGAGGAACAGCTTACTAAGCTTTGGTCTTCTGATTTAGATTCTGCTGAGGAACATAGTGAAGATGAGGAAGATGAACATTCAGAGGAAGAAATGAGTGGGAGTTCACAGTCAGAAGAATCTGAGTCTGAGGAGTCTGAGGATGCTCGGTCACAGAGTCAAGCAGATGAAGAACAAGAAGATGAGGGAGATGATGATGATGATGATGATGATGATGATGATGATGATGATGATGATGATGATGATGATGATGATGATTTTGGAGTAGAATACTTGCTTGCCCGGGATGATGAAAGGAGTGAGGTTGATGGAGGCAGTGGACCTCCCACTCCCGGTCCCGCAACCACTCTAGGGCCCAAGAAAGAAATTACTGATATTGCTGCAGCAGCTGAAAGTCTCCAGCCCAAGGGTTATACTTTGGCTACTACCCAGGTACCTACAGATTATACTTTCTCATAGTTTGACTTACTGTTTCCTGATAAGAGGTGCTTCATTTCTACCATGTGATAATTCCCTTTCTATTAGGTGAAGACGCCTATTCCACTACTTCTTCGGGGCCAGCTCCGAGAGTACCAACACATTGGCCTTGACTGGCTGGTTACTATGTATGAGAAGAAGCTGAATGGCATTCTTGCAGATGAGATGGGACTGGGAAAGACAATCCAGACCATCTCCTTGCTCGCTCACTTGGCCTGTGAGAAAGGTAGATTTATTTTCTTGGGACTTCATGGCTAATTATTGGGGGGAGCTTGTTTAGTGGTGATTTCACCTACAGGAAAGTGAATTACTTGTTTCTCTTACTGCTGTCTTTGTAGCCTCATTGACTCTAGTCAGTGTCTACATAAAGAGGACAGCATAGGTGCTGAGGTCTTAAGCATTATTAGAAAGATGTGAGTTAGGGTTGTTTAACCAGAGCTTCAAGGTGTAAGCATAGTCTTACTATGTGTTTTTGCTAAACAGGTAACTGGGGTCCCCATTTAATCATTGTTCCCACCAGCGTGATGTTGAACTGGGAGATGGAATTGAAACGTTGGTGCCCAAGTTTTAAAATCCTCACTTACTATGGAGCTCAGAAAGAGAGGAAGCTCAAGCGGCAGGTTTGATTTTCCATGTGATCACTTCCCTTATTGATATTTCCTTCAGTTTTTTTAGAGCCTTTCCTCACATGAATACTTTGCCTCATTTTTCTGTTGCTCAGTTCTCTTGCTGGTACTATTTTATTTCTTCCAACCTGATTTCTGTCCTTGAGTACTTTAACATGTCTTCCAAYTCCCCTTGTGTTTTTCTGTGTGGTTTTTTTGTGTTTTTGTTTTTGTTTTGTTTGTTTTGTTTTTTTGTTTTTTGTTTTGGATTCCATCATAAGCTGTTTTCTCTTTGACCTTTTAGGGCTGGACCAAGCCCAATGCCTTCCATGTGTGTATCACCTCTTACAAGCTGGTCCTGCAGGATCACCAGGCTTTTCGTCGTAAGAACTGGCGCTATCTCATTCTCGATGAGGCTCAGAACATCAAGAATTTCAAGTCCCAACGATGGCAGTCACTGCTCAACTTTAACAGGTAAAGATGAATAAAGAGATTCATGGGAGACTTGTCTTGGTATGAAGTGTTGGCTGCCTGGGTCAGCTATATTAAGGATGCTCACAAAGTTGAAATTTTACAGACTATGCTTATCCTAATTCTGTCTTTACAGCCAGAGGCGCCTGCTCCTGACAGGAACTCCCTTGCAGAATAGCCTCATGGAGCTGTGGTCCTTGATGCATTTTTTGATGCCACATGTCTTCCAGTCTCACCGAGAATTCAAGGAATGGTTCTCCAACCCTCTAACTGGCATGATTGAAGGAAGCCAAGAATATAATGAAGGTCTAGTCAAACGCCTCCACAAGGTAGGACCTCTATACAGTATAGTAAAAGTTAAAGGCAATGCCTAGTAAAGCTTTAGAGGGATTAGTCAATATTAGGCTAAACTTAAGTTGTCAAGCTGTAGTGTTGAAGAGAATAACCATTGCCAGGCTGAGCAGCTTTGCCTTAGTTATTTGTTTTCTGTAGTTGGGGATGTTTTTGCCTTATTTTTGTTGGGTCTTGATAATGTGCTATGATTTCACTTTATATGACAAATTTATTTAGGTTTTTATTTGTATGTGTATAGTGTTTTCCTCTGCATATATTATGTGCATCACACACCATACCTAGTGTTCAAGGAAGTCAGAAAAGTATAAATCCTTGTAGAAATGGAATTGCAGATAGTTGTGAACCACCATGCAATGCTAGGAATTGAACCCAGATTCTCCATAAGAGCAACCTGTGCTCTCAACTACTGAACCATCTCTAGCCCTAATTTATTTAATGTGATTTTGTTATTGTTATTTGTTTTGAAACAAGGTCTCTTCATGTAGCCCTGGCTGTCTTGGCACTCCGTATGTAGATCAGGCAGGCTGGCCTTGAGATCTCCCTGCCTCTGCCTTTTGAGCGCTGAGGTTAAAGGCATGTGCCACTATCCTTTTGTGGTACTGGAAATTAAATCTAGGGCATTATTGCACATGCTAGCTAGACAAGTAAGCACTCTATTACTGAGTTGTACCTCTTGGCTCTTTATTTTGTGGGGGTGTACTGGTTGTCTCTGGTCCCTCCAGTTTTTCAACAGCTAGCTTTTCAACGTTCTGAGACACACACACCCTCCCTTTCTTTTGGTTTTTATAGACAGGGTTTCTTTGTGTAGCCCCAGCTGTACTGGAATTCATTTTCTAGACTAGTTTGAACTTGAACTCCCAGAGATGTACCTGCCTCTGCCTCCCATCATAATGCCCTATGAAACCAGGAAGTATTAACGATTACTTTTCTTTTTAATTCTCTTATCTTAGTTGATACTGAAGATTATGTCCTATGAGATTTTAATCCCAGCAGTTCCAGGCTGGCTTATTTTTGCAGCATGTAACATAACATAGTTATTCCTCCAAATGTAATTTGAATCATCTCTCTTTCAAAGTTAGTTTGCTCTAGGTTCATCTTTATATGTTGTTTATAATTATCTTTGTGTTTGCCTTCTCTGTAGACAGTAAGTTACATGAGAGGAGAGTTTATGTCTGTGTGTAATTGATATCTGGCATGCCTAATGACTTATTTTCTGGTGAATAAGTCAGTACTTTGCCTATCCTGGAGCTAAGACCCATGTAGGAGGATTCTGGGGTGCACAGTGCCTATTCTGTTAGCACCCTGCTCATTTGCCTGTAGGTTCTGCGACCTTTTTTGCTGCGCAGAGTTAAGGTGGATGTTGAGAAGCAGATGCCCAAAAAGTATGAGCATGTTATCCGGTGTCGACTTTCCAAGCGCCAACGCTGTCTCTATGATGACTTCATGGCACAGACTACGTAAGAGAGGACTGAGGGTAGATCCTGGTATTCTGGGTTAGAACCCAGGTAGCTGTCAAATGTCCCTTAATTATTTTTCCTCTGTCTCCAGAACTAAGGAGACACTAGCTACAGGCCATTTTATGAGTGTCATCAACATTTTGATGCAGTTGCGGAAAGTCTGCAATCATCCAAATCTATTTGACCCTCGACCTGTTACCTCCCCATTCATCACCCCAGGCATCTGCTTTAGCACCGCCTCTCTGGTGCTAAGGGCCACTGAAGTTCATCCACTCCAGGTATGTAGTTACCCCTAAGGTTAGTGGTTTTATTATACAAACTTTCTGTCTCCACTTTAAGGCCTGACCTTTTGCATATTTACTATTTCCCTATTTTATCAACTCAGCGCTATTTTCATAGCTTTATTGTTCTTTAGTCATGTGACCCTTGGCCTAATTATTATCCTAAGCTTCCTTGTCCATCAAAGCAGGGATCATAAGGCCTAGTTTACAGTGTGCTTGAAAATGAAGTTAATGCTTTTGAAAACAAAGTCTGGCATATCTATATAACTATTTGGCAAATATTACTTTTTCTTATTCCTTCCCCATACTTTCTTTTTTCTCTTTTTTCTTTTTCGTTTTTTTTTTTTTTTTTTTTTTTTTTTTTTTTTTTTTTTTTTTTTGAGACACATTTGTTCTATGTATTCTTGGCTGGTTTGGAATTCATTGTACAGATCACTCTGGCATCTGGAACTTCAAGAGATTCCCCTGCCTCTGCCCTTCCAATACTGAGATCAAAGGCATGTGCCTCCAGGCCTGGCTCTTTCCCACCTTTTTAAGAAAGTATTTTAGCTATTCCAGGGTAGCTTCAAACTCCCGTTCCGATTGCCTCCATCTTTTACGCGCATGTCCCATTACCGCTAAATCCCCTAGTTTTGTAATTGTGGTGAAATATGTTCAACAAAATTATTATTTTAACCAATTTTAGATCTACATTTTAGTGACCTCAATGACATTTATATTGTATAGTCATCTTGCATTTATTTTCTTAARCTGAAACACTGTATTGTATATATTGAAAAACTGTTCAGTTTTCCCCCATCCCGATATCTACCATTCTACTCTGTTACTGTTTTGAGTATGTGATAAAATGGAATCATAAAGTATCTATCAATACAGTGGCATGTATAAAAAATCCTCCCTCAACCAATTTTTAAGGTAATATAACTTCTCAAAAAGAATGTTAGGCCTGAAGTATAGCTCGGATAGAGTTCTTGCCTAGCATACAAAAAGCAGTGAGTTCAAGCTGCATTCCTGTATCAACTGAACATGGTGGTCCGTGTTTGTGAGGTGTGCTTCTCAACTGTATAGTTTTAGCCTACTTCTGTAGTATCTGAGACTTTGATAACCTTGCTCCTAGTACCAAAAAAAGTGAGGGTACTTTTAGCTGGCCAGTGGTGGAGGTGCATATCTTTAATGCAGGCAGAGGCAGACACAGGTGGAGTTCAAAGCCAGCCTGGTCTACAGAGTGAGTTCCAGGACATCAAGGGCTACACAGAGAAACCCTGTCTTGAAGAACAAAACAAAACAAAAAAAGTGAGGGTATTTTTATCAATCAGATCATCGTGGCATAGTTTGTAATACCAGCATGTAGTAGCATTATGTATAGTAAACCTTTTACTCGTAGCAACTTCCCCAAATAAAAGATCTTAATCATTAAAATGCTATGATTAAAAAGTGTATTATGAAAGGGTCACCACAAAATGAAACACTTTGTTAATATGTATTTGCATTCTCCAATGTAAACTAGATAGAGGCTAGCTAGGGATATAGGTCCTTTATTCTTGAAGTACCGAAAAGGCTGGTAGTTTCATTTTTACATTCACAAACGGACTAGGAAATGTGGCAGGTTATCATCAATTGAAGGAAAATAACAGACTTACTTTCGGGACTTCTGTCAGAATCATGGAGCCATTTTTCAATGTAAATCTTTGCAATGGCTGAGCCTTTTGTTCCCATCATACGTTTAAGTAGTGTCCTTAAGACTGACTAGTTAAGAAATCTGAAACTTACTGGCCCTCTCCCATATTCCCTCTTTTATCCATTGGAAAATAGCAAAACAAAACCTGTGTTTCCCTTCATAGCTTAGAAGCTAAGATTGGCAATATCTCAAGATGGGCCATTATTGCCCATTGCAGTGGAATTAAGTGGCCTCTCACTACATGGCTACTAGGTATAAAGGATTCCTTTCCACACTAATCAGTTGTCCTGTTTAGGGGAGGGCAACTGAAACTAGGACTCAACCAGGCCCACAATTTTGTCCACTTCACTTGCTCACTTCTCTTCCAGAATATATGCTAGCCTTACTTTGACTTTGAAGAATTGGCTCACTGTGGGGGCTAGCAGCCTGGGAGTTTTTGTAGGGCTGGCCAGCAGGGTGGAAATCAAGGAATTCCAGGTGAGAGTTTTTGTTGGAGAAGCCAAAGCCAAACAGGGCTTCAAATGCTCTTCTCAGACAGATTTCTTAAGACTAAATAGAATTTCATTGTGTGGATAATGCCACATTTTATTTATCTGTTAATGGACATCTGACTTGTTTCCAACTTTTAAATGAATTAAATATTTTTTAATTTGTTTGAGACAGGGTGTGGCTGTGCACAGGTCATCCTTGAATCCAGGATCTCTCAGCCTCCTGAATGCTGGGGCTACAGGCCTTCATTCCTATACCCAGCCCACCTTTCCGCTTTTATGATAATACTGCCATAAATGTACAGATGATCTGTTTGAGTCTGTGCTTTCTATTTTGAGTCTGTGCCCAGAAATGAAGTTGCTAGATCATGTGGTTATTCTATTTCTAATGTTTTGAGGAGCTGCCTTATTTATCCCTAGCCACTGCTATGTATTTCACGTTCATTTTACATTTTTATCAGCAATGTTACAGGGGTCCTGTCACATCCTTTCTAAAGGTTTTTTTTAAATAGTAACCATGTTAATGTGTGAATTGTTATTTTTATTGTAGTTTGATCTGCATTTCTCTAATAATTATCTTCAACATTTCTTCATGTGCTTATTGATCATTTATATGTCGTTGGAAATGTGTGTATCCAAGACATTGCTGATTGGTTTTTAAAACCAGTTGTTTTGTCATTAAAGCTGGAATTTTTTTGTATACTTTGAAATTTAACCTCCTGTTAGATATGTGATATATAAATATTTTTTCCTTTCCATGGGTGTGCTTTTTACTCTGTATTCTTCTATGTGCATCATTTAAATTGTTCATTGTCCACTTTGTCGATTTCTTTTGTTAGTTTTACTTTTAGTGTCATTTTCTAAATTGATACCATGCTTTGTGTTTCTTCTTGTGGCAGCGAATTGACATGGGTCGGTTTGATCTTATTGGCCTGGAGGGTCGAGTCTCTCGATATGAGGCTGACACATTTCTGCCCCGCCACCGTCTTTCCCGCCGCATACTGTTAGAGATAGCTACTGCTCCTGATCCTCCACCTCGYCCCAAGCCAGTCAAGATGAAGGTCAACAGGTACATGTTTAAAGGAATAAGGGGATGGGTTTCTTGAAATAAATAGAGCAATTAGAATAGAGAGACTTGAAAGTTAGGTCAGTTTATGCAGCTTTCATCAGAGTGTGCTGAGGAAGCAGAAGACTGGAGAATTCTGGGAGGCACCCGAGTTGCTGGTATTTTGTTCTCTCTTTTTTGTGCTTTTGGGTTATCTCTGATTCCCTGCCCCACTTAAGGTGATCACTTTTCTTTCTTCCTTTTGCTTGTTTAGGTTTTCTGTCTTATCTTAATATCTTTTGTGACTTATTTTCCTTCTCTGTGCCTATTTAATCATTTGATTTTTCCTCATAGGATGCTGCAGCCAGTGCCCAAGCAAGAAGGCCGTACAGTGGTGGTGATGAACAGCCCACGGGCTCCCCTTGGCCCTGTCCCAGTCCGCCCCCCTCCAGGCCCTGAGGTCTCAGCCCAGCCCACTCTTGGTCCAGTTTCTCCAGTGTTGCCAGCACCACTCATGGTGTCAGCTTCGCCTGCCGGAACCCCAGTTGTTCCTGCATCCCGGCCACCTGGACCTGTTCTCTTGTCTCCCTTGCAGCCAAATCCTGGTCCTCTCCCCCAGGGTGAGTTAAAAGGAAACCAAGTATAATGGGATTACTTCTGGGTGCGAAGTAGTAACAAGCATAGCATTCAATAGACTAGAAGGAATGGTAATATGAAGGCTTTTCAGCCTACCTAAGGTGTTTGTCACGATGTACCTGACAGATGTTTGTATCTGCAGTGTTGCCATCCCCCATGGGAGTCATGAGTGGGACCTCACGGCCTCCCACACCAACCCTGTCACTGAAGCCAGCCCCACCTGCCCCAGTTCGGCTGAGCCCAGCTCCACCTCCAGGTTCCTCCAGCTTGTTGAAGCCCCTCACAGTGCCACCAGGCTACACTTTATCTCCTGTTGCTGCTACCACCACTTCCTCCACTATAGCAACTGTCACCACTACAGCAGTGCCAGCTCCAAATTCTACACCACAACGCCTCATCTTATCTCCTGAAATGCAGGCTCGTCTGCCTTGTAAGTTATCTGGGCTATGTGATGAGGATCTTCATGCTAGAGAGCTGTAGGAAAAGAACAGGAGAACATAAAGATTTAGACAGCTAATTCACATTAGGTATTTTGTGCAATAATTGCAAATCATAATTAAGAGACATCAAGAAATTCACAGTTTATTCTGTGGCGGAGATGGCCCATAGATGTGTAAATAGTGGTAAGTTCAGCAAGATAAATACTTGAGGATGATGCTGACTCTGGTAAATTACTTACCCAGTATGTGTAAGGCCAGAGTTCAGTCTTCTAAACAGAGGGAGCGGGGGGGGGGGGGGAGGGGGAGGGGCCGGGGAGAAGATGTGGTACAGAGCAAGAGGTAGTTATCTGTTTTGTAGCAGGCCATTAGAGAATGTAAAGGAGATTACAGATAAATGAATGGCTTTGGCCACAAAGCTCTCAGTGGAGGTTTACTTTGTTGAACATGGCAGATATGGGACAGATTTACATTCAAAAGTGATGCGTACTCTGTGGGGGTCTGAGATGTGGTTTTGGACATGAGCCCTGTGTATATAAGGCTTTCTCTGTTTGTAGCTGGAGAAGTGGTCAGCATTGGACAGTTGGCTTCCTTGGCACAACGTCCAGTGACTAGTGCTGGGGGAAGCAAACCTCTCACCTTCCAAATCCAGGGCAACAAACTGACTTTGACTGGTGCCCAGGTGCGCCAGCTTGCTGTGGGGCAGCCCCGCCCGCTGCAAAGTAGGTAAAACCCACCCCCTGTCCTGCCTTTTTCCTCCTTACTCTGTCCTTTGTTTGTGTGACTCTTTAGCTGTCAGCCTTAATGTTTCTTAGCTTTGGTGGGTAGGGCCAGAGGGTATGGTTGGAAGGGGTCTTTGCTAAAAATGGGAAAAGATGATTCTAGAGCTGTTACTTCCTGCCTATTCTCTCTCTTGCTCTTGCCTCGGCCCTCAGGCTGATAGGTACTTGTTTCTCCTTCCCCCTTCTCTCTCTGTCTCTCTCTCTGTCTCTCTCTCTCTCTGTCTCTCTCTCTCCCCCCCCCCTTCTCTCTCTCTCTGTTTTCCCTTAACCCAGGGAATGTGGTGCACCTGGTGTCAGCAGGGGGTCAGCACCACCTCGTCAGCCAGCCTGCCCATGTGGCCCTCATCCAGGCCGTGGCCCCGACCCCTGGCCCCACCCCTGTCTCTGTGCTGCCTTCGACCCCCAGCACCACCCCCACCCCCACTGGCCTCAGCCTTCCGCTTGCTGCTAACCAGGGTGAGGCTCTTGGCCTTTGTATTTACTCAGCCCTTACTTGGCCTTGGTCCTTTCAGGCATGCCCTGGGCCTCCTATGTTTCTAGCCTTTCCTCAGTGTTGTTTCTCTTGCCAGTATTTCTAGTATCTCTCTGCCTCTTTTCCTTTCCCCTGGATGTCTTCCATCCTTTGGGTCTCTTGTTTCTTTTCTACCTTCCTCTCAATGTAGCTTCCTCTTACAGTGCCACCATCCATGGTGAACAATACAGGCGTGGTGAAGATTGTAGTGAGACAGGCCCCTCGGGATGGATTGACTCCTGTTCCACCACTGGCACCAGCACCCCGGCCTTCAAGTTCTGGGCTTCCAGCTGTGCTGACATCACGCCCTACGTTAACCCCTAGCCGTCTATCCTCACCTACTCTGGGTACTACTCGTACTCCCATACCCACACCCACTCTGGTGAGGCCCCTCCTCAAGCTGGTCCACAGTCCTTCGCCTGAAGTCAGTGGTGAGTTCATAACGGCTGAGGCCAGAAATTTTTATCAGACATGAGTGAGATATTATCAGTCCTTAAGTTTTCTTAGTCATAGTRGATTCTTTTGTTAGCATATTGTCCTAATTTGCTATGAGTCTCAAGCTTGACCTAATCCAAGATACATTTCTCAGAATCCCAGAAAGTTTAAGTGACCCTATTTCTTTAACTTTGACCTCATGTTGTGGGACTGAAGGCTTTCTGGAAAATTAGTGAAACTTATGGATTAGTAGAAAGGATGGGACAGGTAGTAGTAGGAGGAGCAGAAAAATAATTCTTCATCAAGCTAACTTGTCCTCTGTGTCTCCACAGCTTCAGCACCCGGAGCTGCTCCCATGACCATCTCTTCCTCTCTGCACATGCCATCCTCACTCCCTGGGCCAGCCTCTTCTCCGATGACAATTCACAATTCCTCTCCCCTTTCTAGTCCTGTGTCCTCTACGGTCTCAGTCCCTGTTTCATCTTCACTTCCCATCTCTGTTCCTACCACACTTCCTGTCCCAACCTCTGCCCCACTAACCATCCCCATCACAGCCCCCTTGCCTGTTTCAGACTTAGGTCCAGCCCTGTTGACCAGTGTGGCCCCAGCACTAGCTGTTGTCTCAGCAGCATCTGGACCACCTTTGGCATCAGCTGGGGTTTCCCCATCAATGTCAGCTTTGGCTCTAGGTTTGGCTACTACTCCAGCCCTGTCCCCACCTCAGACATCTGGTCACTCTCTGTTGTTGGCTACCACCTCTTCACATGTTCCAGGATTGAACTCAGCTGTGGCCCCAGCATGCTCACCTGTCCTGGTGCCAGCTTCAGCTCTGACCAGTCCTTTTCCAGTATCACCAAGTTCAGCTCCAGCTCAGGCTTCCCTTCTGGCTGCAGCACCTTCTACATCTCAGGCTTTAGCCACCTCTCTGGCTCCTCTGGCGGCTTCACAGACAGCAGTCCTGGGCCCTTCTCCAACTCCTTCTCTGGCTCCGCTTCCTGTTCTGGCTGCATCACAGACTCCGATTCCAGCTATGACTCCACCATCAATGTCAGGAACCCCTTTACCCTCATCATCATTGGTATCAGCTCCAACTTCTGTGTTGGCTCCCTCATCAACTCAAACTCTGGTATCAACCCCAGTTTCATCACCTCTCTCAAGCCTGGCTTCTACTCAGACATTGACCCTAGCCCCAACTTTAGCACCCACTCTTGGTGGATTGTCTCCGTCTCAAACACATTCTTTGGTAACAGGAAGCCCTCAAGGGCCCTTTCCAATTCAGACATTGTCATTGACTCCAGCATCATCCCTGGTACCAACACCAGCCCAGACACTATCTTTAGCACCAGGAGGACCAGTAGTTTCAACTCAAACCTTGTCTCTGGCTCCAGTACCCCCTCTGGCTCCAAGTTCTCCAGTGGGCCCAGCTCCGGCTCACACACTGACTTTGGCTCCTGCAGCATCATCTGCTTCACTCCTGGTCCCAACTTCGGTGCAAACACTGACCTTGAGCCCTGCTCCAGTTCCTGTGCCCACTCTGGATCCATCTGCCACCCAGACTCTAGCACTGGCCCCAGCCTTAACACAGGCTCCAGCTTCCCAGGCGTCTTCCCTTGTTTCGGCATCTGGTGCCGCTTCCTTGCCTGTCACCATGGTAAACCGGCTACCTGTTCCCAAGGATGAGCCTGAGACACTGACTCTGCGCTCTGGTCCTCCCAGCCCTCTTCCCACTGCTACCTCGTTCAGTGGGCCCCGGCCTCGACGCCAGCCCCCACCACCACCTCGTTCCCCTTTCTATCTGGTAAGTTTTACTTCCACAAAGGAATTGACAGTTGAGTTTTCTTGTAGTGTTGATAGAGTGGCTGGAACAATTTCAAAGCTTAGTATACTATTGGCCAGGTCACATTTGGGGATAGACTCCTCCCTCATGGGTGTGTAAAACAGAAATGTTAATGTCTTATTTCCTCATAGGATGTTTAGTTCAGATTTTGGTGCTAGGAATTGTACTCAACACTAAAGAGTAAACTCAAAGTACAAATTGACCTAGAAACAGAGATGTCCAGCAACTTTAGATTCTTTTTCACCCTATTAAAGATGTTGATTATTCTTTGTTAAGCCTCTACTCTTTCTTAAGCAAAAGTTTCACTACCAAGCTATATCACTTATGCTTGCCCTCTTTTTTTTTTTAAAAAAGATTTTTAAAAAATTTTATGTGTATGTATCTTTGTGCATCTCTGCACATGTGAGTGCAGGTGTCCTTCAAGGTTAGAGAGGGCATCACCTGTTAGGAGCTGCTCGGTGTAATGCTGGCATACTATATAGCTCTGGCTATCCTGGAATGTGTGCCACCATGTCCAAACCAGTACTCGGATTCTTAATTTCTAACCATTAAGTCATTGCTCCTCCTCATTTTCTTTCTTTCTTCCTCCTTTGCTGCCTCTGTCTGTCCATCCTTCCCTCTCCCTTCCCCTTCCTCTCCCCCATCCCCTTTCTCTCTCTGCCAAGGGTCTTACTATGTATCTTAGGCTAGCCTGGAACTTACTACGTAACCTAGATTCGCTGTAAATTATGATCCTTCTACCTCTGTTTGCCTTCTGTGGTTTATGACCTCTGCTAACATGCCTATCTTTGTATCTTACATGTTTGTTTGGTCATTTGTATGTTATTTGAAGAAAYGTCTATTCAGATTATTTACCATTTTAATTACTGTTGAGGCCCACCATTTTCTCTGGGTGCTAGGGATCAAAACCAGGTCCCCCCCTTGCCCCCCCCCACCCCCGTGTTTGCCAAATACTGAATTTTAAGAATTTTTTCTTCTTTTAATGTTGTTATTTGATATTTTGGAATTTTCTGTAGTATATTTTGATCATGTTCTTTGCCCTCCCCAACTCCTCCCAGATCCTTCTTCATGTCCACCGCAACTTCATTGTTCTTCCTCTTAGAACAAGCAACTACAAAAAAGAAAAAAAAAAA
>BDUI01000886.1:116635-129966 GCA_002335545.1 Apodemus speciosus
ACCAGGCTGGCCTCGAACTCAGAAATCCACCTGCCTCTGCCTCCCAAGTGCTGGGATTAAAGGCGTGCGCCACCACTGCCTGGCGAATAGCTTCTTTTTCTGTTGTTTGATTTTGCTTTTGGTTTTTGAAACAGGGTCTCGCTGGTTTTCTTCTGCCTCAGAGTGTTGGGATTAAAGGTGTGAACCACCCAACACCTGTCAAGAATAGTTCTTGACTAGGGGCAGGCTTCCTCWTCCCCAGAATGGTTACTGAGGTCCAGTTTTGCTTGTTTTGTTTTGTTTTTGTTTGTTTGTTGGCTCTTCTCTATGCCAGGGATCAAATGCAGGGCTTTCAGCATGGTAAATAAGAGCTCTACCATTTAGCTATCCAGAACATTAACATAAATTTAGAGAATGTGCTTTTATGTCAACAGTCAACAATTAGAGTGATCGATGTCAAATATTAGTCATGTTATATGACATTTGCAGTTCAGTGAATAGAAGACAAAATAATTACATAAAATAATTATATAAAACTATATTGTGAATGCTTTGACAAAAGGTGGATTTTTGGTTTTGATTTTTAAAACAGTCATTATATAATCTTGACTGGCCTTGATTCACTGTGTAGACAGGCTGGCCTCAAGTTCATAGAGATCCTCCTTACCTGTGCCTACCAAGTGCTGGGGTTAAAGGTCTGCCCCACCATGGCTGACAACAGTGTTGGTTTTACAGACAAGCTAGAAAGACAGATGTGGGAATGAAATCAGTTATGGCTGTTCCATTTTTCAGACTGACAAGTTGCCCTTCTAAAATTCTAGGATACCTAGGTGACTGGTTAGTAAGTTCCCACCCATCACATTTTATTTTCTGGCCTTTGGCAAAAAATTTTGACATTAGCCCTTCTGTATCTGTTCTTAAACTTTTTAAAACTAACAAGCGTGTGTGCTTGCTTGTGTTGGTTGCTTTCAACTTTCCTAACTTCCTTTTTTTTTTTTTTTAAATGAGTATTAGTACACTGTAGCTGTCTTCAGACACCAGAAGAGAGCATCAAATCTCATTACAGATGGTTGTGAGCCACAATGTAGTTGCTAAGAATTGAACTCAAGACTTCTGGGAGAACAGCCATCTCTCCAGCCCCCTAACTTCCTTTCCTTCCCACTCCTGTTGAACCCTTTGTTCTCAAGACCCCTCCTACTCTACTCTAATGTCTTTTGTGTTTTAGTTTTGGTGGCCCATTAGGTTTAATTAGACCTACTTACATGAGTGTTAGTGGGGTGGCTATTGACCAATGGCTTTACCACTAAAGAAAATGACTACCTTTTTCCTCATGAATTGCAACTAATGGAATGTTAATTAGTTCCATCTAGTGAAGGTAACCAGCTATGCAGCTGCTGTGAGTTCATGAATGCAGCAACTGTTCATGTCCAGAGACAACATTTCATAGCCCTGTGCCTCATTATCCAGCCCTTATAGTCTTTTCTCTCCATCTTGCTTTGTTTTCTGGGCTCTTGAAGAGGTGATATAGATGTCCTAATTAGGGTGAACAAGTAACAGTCACCTAATCTCAGCACCGTGACCAGTTACCACACTCTGCAAACAGAATCTTCTCTGCCCAAAGATGACGGCAGTGCTCATCTTAGTACAAATATAAATGTTTAGGACGCAGCTCGACACTGTGTCCACTTAGTAAAACAATAATAGGTGTCGTCGTCTCGTGTCTGTCTCCTATGAGGTGAGGAGGAACAGGTTTTCTCCTACTCTGGGTGCCAGGAATTGAATTCAGGTAGTTGGGCTTGCATGGCAGATAGTTTTACCCTATGCCATTTTACCAGCTTAGGCTTAGACTTTTAGCCAAGTTTAAAGTACTAAGCATGGATTCCTTTCTGTGGAGGATACCTCAAACCCAAGCAAAAGTGGCATGTTAACGGAGGTATCCATTAACATGCCACTATTAAATTACTGGGCACATCTTGCCTGGCATGCTAGTTTTATAACTTGTAGAGTTCACAGCCAGGAAAGACGATTGCTGACTTCTCCAGCTGCTTGCTGAACATTCTGTGTACTAACACAGCCAGTGAAGAGCAAGCTTACAACTTATTTGCAGTTTAATTTCTCTATCCTAGAAATAGAGTGTGGAATCTTCTGCAATAGGGTTCTACCATCTAATCTGATGGGAAACCAAGAGCAGTGGGAGTAGCCTACGTTGTTTGGGAGCCTTCTGGGGCCTCCCTGACCCCAGACRGAGATATGTAATGCCTGGCAACTGCTTTTGTTTAATAACCTATAGCTTTTAGGAATAGTGCTGTCCACCCGTGCAGGTTACCCACTCACTTTTTTTATTACTCTTAAATTATGTATATTTAAGGGCTATAGTGATGGCTTAGTGGTTAAGAGCACTTATTCTAACAGAGGACTGGAGTTCAAATCCCAACACCCACACAACCATCCATAACTCAACTTCCATGGGATGCAACACCCTCTTCTGGTCTTTAGGCCACTGTGTGCATACATGTGTGTGTTCCTACTTGTGTTCATATGAGTGTACATACATACAAGTACAGGTGCACACAGGGACTGAGAAAGTGGATATCACTATCCACTGATTTGAGACCTGGTGCTCTCTAAATCTGGGGTTCACATTTTATTGGCTACGCTGGAGCTGAACATCCTCACAATTCTCCAGTCTGTGTTCTTCGGTGTTATGACCACGGGATTTCTGAGGATGCCTAGTGTGGTCCTTGAATACTAGGATCTATACTCAGGCCCTCATGATTGTTCAGCAAGCACTCTTAAAATACTAGGTCCTATCTCTGACACCCTTAATTATACATATACACAAACTGCTTATTTACTTTGAAACTGGGTCTATGTAGCTCTGTTAAGAACTTACTATGTAGACCAAGCTAGCCTGGAATCTACACTCTGTGTTTTTTTTTAAAATTAGCTTATAAGTTCCCTTTTGGCACTTTTATCCTTAGTTTTGGTTAATCTTTCCCTTTTCTTCTGCTGGGCCCCACTCCCCACCCACATTCCTTTCCATTCCTGATAGCCTCTCCCTGTAGAACAGCGGATCTTAACCTTCCTAATGCTTCAACTTTCTAATACAGTTCCTCATGTTTGGGTGGCCCCAAACCATAAAAATGCTTTTGTTGTTACTTCATAACTGTAATTTTGCTACTGTTACAGACTGTAATATAAATATCTGAGATTCAGGATCTCTGATATGTGGCCCTTGTAAAGGGTTATTCGACCCCATTGAGAACCGCTGCTCTTATGTGTATTCTATTCACTTCTTGGCCTCTACAGGCACTCCAAGTTAAACTCAAATCTAAAAATTCGAACCTAGGATCCACATATGATAGTTTGCATGTAACATTTTTCTAAGACTGAGTTACATCACTAAGTATATTTCTAGTTCCAAATATTTTTTCTGAAAATTTCACAGTTCGATTTTTCTTTCTTTCTTTTTTTTTTTTTTTTTTTTTTTTTTTTTTTTTTTTTTTTTTTTTTTTTTTTTTTTTTTTGGTTTTTTTTGGGTTTTTTTTGGTTTTTTCGAGACAGGGTTTCTCTGTGTAGCCCTGGCTATCCTGGAACTCACTCTGTAGACCAGACTGGCCTCGAACTCAGAAATCCTCCTGCCTCTGCCTCCCAAGTGCTGGGATTATAGGCGTGCGCCACCACGCCCGGCCGATTTTTCTTTTTACCTGAATAAAACCCAATTGTGTCTTTATACCACATTAAAACTTTTTGTTTGGTTTGGGTTTTTGTGTCATTGATTCAACCCAAGGCCTTGTGCATGCTAGCTAACCATTCTATCCCTGAGCTACATCCCTGGCCACTGAATTCCTAAATTGTGTATGATTCCTATAGGAAGTATCAGATGTACATTACCACACAGGATTTTGGAGTGTGTGTGTGTGTGGGGGGGGGGTGTTTGTTTTGTTTTTTTCTACCTAACGTTGGTTCTGGGGATCAAATTTAGGTTGTCAAGGTTTGTATGGTAAAGATTTGAATGGACTTTCGTTTCTATAGCACATTTTTGACACCTATTTACAGACTGATAGGAATTTAGACTAATGGAATTTCTTAGCTTGTGAGTAGAGCAGGAGAGAATATGGTTGTGCACATCAAATCTTTGTAACAGGGTACTACTACCCACTGACAATGAATGAGAATATTTTTCTTACATCTTCTAGCATTTGTTGTTGCTTCCACAACTTTTAGAGTAAATTGTCCAGAATACACAACAAAGAAACATTTAAAACCAGATATAGTGGGTGCACACTTTTAATCACATTTCTTGGGAAGCAGAAGCAAGCTTTCTGTGAGTTCTAGGACAACTAGGACTGTCCTAGTTGTCTCAAAAAAAAAAAGTTTCATTGATAATGCCATTAATTCATAACTCGAAACATAGCATAAATACTTAGGCAATGAACCACATGACAATCAATGATTTCAGTAAGAGGCTTCACATGTTATCACTAGATGGATGACTTTATATGTTAACATTTGAAACAGATGGCTGTATCTATTTAGAAGTAAAATGATCAGAACAATGTAGAGATGTCTAACTCCATGTAAGTCTACCATATATCTTGCCACTATGAAGATTATAGAATTTATTTGAATTATCTGCCAGTCTTTTTAGAGTGTCTCTTCAGTTGTACTGGGGTTCGTGATAGAATTCACTGATGAGTTACACTAAAAAGCAAAACAAAAACCAATGCTATTCTCCATTGTGTGTGTTGTCAGAATATGTAAGTAATTTGATAAATATGTCTAATTAGGATCCATCTAAATTTAAATTTACATGGGTAGTGTGTTTTATAAACTATAATGTTTATAGTCAGTTTTGAGGTTGAATTTGGTGTATCATAAATTTCTAGTTGGAATGTTAGGGGGTTTTTTTGTTGTTTTTTTTTTTAAGCTTTTTAAATTCTTTTATGTTTTCATCATTGTCTCTTCAGACACACCAGAAGAGGGCATCAGACTCCATTGCAGATGTTTGTGAGCCACCATGTGGCTGCTGGGAATTGAACTCAGGACCTCTGGAAGAGCAATCAGTGCTCTTGGCCACTGAGCCATGTCCCCAGCCCTGGAATGTTAGTTCTTATTACACACCCTGCTAATAATTATATTGGTTGAAATAAAAATTATGTACATATAAGGAAAAGTAGCCTTTTATTTATAGAGTGGATGACTTTACTAATTCTCATTGGCCACTTTGGAAATATATTTGTCTAGCCGTGATTTACTAGTAATGTCTCTAACCTTACATTATGAACTTTTATTTCTTCCACAGTGACAGAACTTGAACTATTATAGTTAAATTATGTAAGAAAAATTCAAATTGACATACTCATAGAAAGTATTAAAAAAAAAAATCAATGAAACCAAAAGTTTTTCTGCTTTACCCACTCTGAGCTTTCCTCTGCTGTATTACAGAAAGACTTTACTTGTTGTTTAGAAGGCCCTCCTTAGCCAGGCAGTGATGGCTCACACCTTTAATCCAGCACTGGCAACCATCAAGTTCCAAGAGAGAAATCCTGTCTCAAAACTAATAAAAAAGGGACCCTCCTTATTTCATTCCTTTCCATACTTCCCTTTCTTTTTCCTTATTTTTCTCTTTCTCATTTTTGTTTGTTTTGTAAACCTGTCCTCCCTGGTTTTTATGTATATTTTTTTCCTTTTTTGAGACAGGGTCTCTCATTATGTAGCCCTGGTTGTCCTGGAACTCATAGAAATCCACCTGCATCCCCTCCCAAATACTGGATTAAAGGCATGTAGCAGCACAGCTGGCTCAGTGTCTGCTGTTTTGCTTTGTTTTAATTACATATATTTGCATGTGCAGAAAAATGCTCATTCACATTTACGTTCCATGGAGCTACGTGGTCAAGAAACTAAGATTCCCTGGGGCTGAATGTTACATAAGAAAATTGCCACAACTGTTGGAATATAGGTTTTATTTTGAATGTTTTGCATTCTGCTTTAATAAGCATATAGGGGAAGATAGTTTCCTCTTGTAAAGGATGTCATTTAGCACTGTGAAAACAGTTCTCCATTGACAGTTTTGAAAATGATAAAGCACAAGGTATTTTCCTTAGCTCTAATTATTACTCCAGATTTCATGTGGAAGAACCTAGATTTTTATAAAGTTTTGTTGTAAACTCTTGAGTACACTAATTTTTTTTCTTCATTAGGACTCTCTGGAAGAAAAGCGGAAGCAGCAGCGATCTGAGCGCCTGGAGCGGATTTTCCAACTTAGTGAGGCTCATGGGGCTCTGGCACCCATGTATGGAACTGAAGTCCTGGATTTCTGTACCTTGCCCCAACCTGTTGCCAGCCCTGTTGGCCCTCGTTCTCCTGGCCCCAGCCACCCCATCTTTTGGACTTACACTGAGGCTGCCCATCAGGCTGTACTGTATCCCCAGCAGCGACTAGACCAGCTGTCAGAGATCATTGAGAGGTTGGCAGGGCTAAGTGCTRATGGGGAGTGGGTCTTGGGGCCTAGTTCTTAGGGCTAATGAAAGTGCAATTTCTATGGTATTTCAGCATCATATCTTTTATAATGTTTACTTTTTTCTTTTCACAGGTTCATCTTTGTCATGCCTCCTGTGGAGGCACCTCCCCCATCCCTGCATGCCTGCCACCCACCTCCTTGGCTGGCCCCTCATCAGGCAGCCTTCCAGGAGCAATTGGCCTGTGAGCTCTGGCCCCGAGCCCGTCCTTTGCACCGTATTGTATGTAATATGCGTACTCAGTTCCCTGACTTGAGACTCATCCAGTATGATTGTGGTAAGTTCTTGACCATTTCAAGGCCTTCAGTATTTGTTTTATTTTGTTTGAGACAAAGTTTTGTGTTTCCCAAGATATCCTCTGACTTGCTGCCGGAGCTGAGGATGACTTTGAACTCCTACACCAAATTATTCCTGAATCTTGTGTCAAAACTATGACATCAAACGATGATTAGAGGCAACATGTTGGGAGCTTTTGTGAAAGTGATGTATATATGATGTTAATTGATTTATCCAGTGGTTGTCATGAACGTCTGTTATTTCGTTTATCATTTGGGATAATAAGTGAGACAGCATAGCATAGGATATGGAAGCATACCTTAATCTCAGCAGAGGAAGGCAGATCTCTGAGTTCAAAGCCATGCTGATTTACAAAGGAAAATCAGTGCTAGGTCGGCCAGTGCTGCATAAAACAAAAAAATCTCTAAAAACCCAAAAGTTATGGGAAATAGCAACTGTGTCTGAGGTGCACACACATCTGTAAACCTAATACTCAGGACAAGGAGGCAGGAGGATTGCTGCAAGATCTCCTGCTTATCATCGTTATTTTTTTTTAAGGGGGGGTGTTCAAGACAGGGTTCCTCTGTGTAGCCCTGGCTGTCCTGCAACTCACTCTGTAGACCAGGCTGGCCTTGAACTCAGAAATCTGCCTGCGTCTGCCTCTGCCTCTTTCTCTATTCAGCAGTTGGGATGTAATATATGAGAGAAAAAAAATTTTTTGAATATATTCTTTGGGGAGGCTGGGATGGTAATACGGGCCCATAATCCCAGTATTTGAGAAGCAAGTGTATCTGTTCATACATGAATATGCAAGTGCACTAGCCTGTGTATGAATTTAGAAGCCAGAGATTAATTATTTTTCTCTATTACTCTCCCACCTTTTTTCTATAATTGATTAAATTTGTTCTTTGACCATTTCGTGTTGTTACACAATTTCATGATATGTATATAACACACACACCTCATTTCACTCTCACTCCCCATCTTTATTTTTGATACAGGGTCTCTTAATAAACCTGGAGCTCACTCTTTCAGCTAGAATGTCTGACCTTCAGTCCTCCCAACCTTGCCTTCCTGTCTTCACCTCAACCCTTAGGATGCTAGAGATTCAGACTCTAGCACTCAGGCTTGTATAGCAAGTATTTTAATTTTTGAGCACTCTCTGCAGCCTCCCCTTACCCCACCCCGGTTTTAAATAACATCTGAAACCATAATAGGTTAATTGTAGGTCCTTTGGTACTGGGCAAGGGGTTTAGCTCTCAGTGGTGTTTTCCCAGCATGTATGAGGCCCCAAGTTCAGTCCCAAGCACACCCTCATCTCGCTCTCTCACACAAAGTAACTCCAAGTTTCAACTGAGGTTGTCCTAGGGCTCCAACACTACCAGAGTTTTTATTACCCTGTTTTCTATAGATGCTTACATAGTATAATGTCCAAGACAATTTATGAGTGTTGGATCCTTGTGAGTTCTAGAACTAACTGAAGTTGTCAGACTTGGCAGCAAGTACCTTTACTCACTGGTCTTGCTAGCTGACTTACTGGGAATAATATACATGTTTCTGTTTTAATATTTTTTTTAACAATGTATTTTATGTGAACGTTTTGCTTGTATGTATATATGTATGCTATGTGCATATATGCTGCCCAAGAAGGTCAAAACAGATTCCCTGGAACTAGAATTAAAGGTGGTTGTGATCTACCATGTGGGTACTGGGGACCTAACCTGGCTCCTATGCAAGGGCATTTGTTTCTTGAGTTACAGCGTCATTTCTATTTGTTCTAAGATAACTAGATAACCTCTTACCATCCTAGCCTGTCTTTTCCTATGCTTGTAATCTGATCTTAAGTTCCTTTCCATAAACCTTGACTATGGATTTATTGATAATTCTAATGTAAATCTATTCTCATTTCAGTTGGCATGACTGGTTAGTACTTTGAGACTTGTTGCTTATAAATACTGAGATCACACACTCCTACTCTATCCCCTGCTGATCTGTTGCTGTGTAGCTTCAGGGTAAAGAGGAATTAAGTCCCAGATAGGAACATACTATAACAAAGGACCTTTAAGGGTAAAAAGTAGAGAGTTAAATTGTTTTTATTCATTGGACTAGTTGAAACTTGACATAAGACCTTGATTCAACTGTAGTTCTCTAGTGTTACTTTCTTTATACTGTCATGGAGTTAACTACTTATACTCCTTCATGGGTTTTTTGTTTTTTGTTTTTTCCAGGAAAGTTGCAGACATTGGCAGTGCTATTACGGCAGCTCAAGGCGGAGGGCCACCGGGTGCTCATTTTCACCCAGATGACCAGAATGCTGGATGTATTAGAGCAATTTCTCACCTACCATGGCCACCTATATTTGCGTCTAGATGGGTCTACTAGAGTTGAGCAGAGACAGGTAACTTAGGACATCCTTAGCCCTCTAGAGACTCACCTCAGCTTGTTTCTTTTGTTCAAGCTTTCAGCGTAGAGAAGGCACCTTAAAAATTAAAGTCTTTGGTTTGTTTTGGGAATAAATCTCCAAATACCATCTTTTTTCCCTTTCTTTCTAGGCCTTGATGGAACGGTTCAATGCAGACAAACGCATATTCTGCTTCATCCTTTCAACTCGAAGTGGGGGTGTGGGTGTGAACCTGACAGGAGCAGACACTGTTGTTTTTTATGACAGTGACTGGAATCCCACCATGGATGCTCAGGCCCAGGATCGCTGTCACCGAATTGGTCAAACTCGAGATGTCCACATCTATAGGTATTGCCTAATGTTTCCTCACCTCCCTTCCTCTTTATGTGTAGGGCTTGCTTGATATATTTGTGGTTTTACACTTCAATTCTCATTTCCTAGGCTTATCAGTGAACGGACAGTAGAGGAGAACATTCTCAAAAAGGCAAATCAGAAGAGAATGCTGGGAGATATGGCAATTGAGGGAGGCAACTTCACTACAGCCTATTTTAAACAGGTACCAAATAAAATCCTTCTATCTAAACACAAGAGAACTTTTGTTCTTAAAAGAGTTCCCCTGTTCGCTAGACAGCTGCTACTTTTACTTCCACAGATCTTTCTGAGTTGGTAGTTCCTCTCATACTTTGAGACCTCAAAGATTTTAGCCTTAAAGTAATTTGTTAACCTCTCCCCTCTGTTATATCCAATAGCAGACCATCAGGGAGCTGTTTGACATGCCTCTGGAGGAGCCACCTGGCTCATCTGTGTCTTCTGTTCCTGAAGAAGAAGAGGAGGCTGTGGCCAGCAAACAAACTCATATTTTGGAGCAGGTAACAGAAGAGGTCAATCATAAAATAGCATTGCTGCTCAAATACATGCATGTTGTCTTTCCTCTTCACTTGAGTTTGTCCAGGAGAAAGTACAGTTGATACTGATTCCCAGATTATAGTCAGTGTTTTGTTCATTTTGATTTTTGATGTTTTTTAAGATTATAATGTGATTACATCATGTCCCTTCCTTTTCCTGCCTCTAAGCCTTACCCCTCCTTGTTGTCATTTAAATTCATGGCCTCTTTTTTCATTAATTGTTGTTACATACATATATACGTGTAAAAGTACATATATGTATATTACTAAATAAGTACAACCTGTTCAGTCCATCATATAATGTTACTCATGTATGTTTTCAGAGGTAACCAAATAGTGCATTCTTTCTCTGGGAAGACTATTTCCATTCTCTCATTCCCTGGTTGCTTGTAGTATTTTGTGTAGGGTTGAACCCTGTGGTCATTCCCCATTCATGTTGGTACACCTATGGCTATTTTCCCTGTTCTGCCCATTTTTAGGCAGTCTGAGACTCTATGGTTCTGGCATTACTAAGAAAACAGTCTCACAGCAAATTCCCTGATATTCAGGCTGGAAAGATGGCTCAGTGGTTAAGCTGCTCTTCTAGAGATTCTGAGTTCAATTTCCAGAGACTACATGGTGTCTCACAGTCATCCGTAATGGAATCTGAGTTCTTCATCGGGCGTGCATGAAAACAGAGCACTCATATACATTAAGTAAATAAATCTCAAAAAATAAATTCTCTTGTCTTTTCTCTGGCTTTTACAATCTTTCTGTCCCCGCTTCCAAAATGTGCACTGAGCCTTAGGTGGAGGAGTAATTTTGTAGATAAAGTCCATTGAGACCAGGTGCCACAACTCCACGTTTTAAGTGGTTGTAATTAGCTGTAGGTTTTTGGCTTATGTTGTCGTCATCGTCGTCGTTGTTTTGTTTTCTTTTTTTCTTTTTTTTTTCTTTTTTTCTTTTGTTTGTTTCTTTGAGACGGGGTTTCCCTGTATAACCTTTGCTTTCCTGAAACTCAGTCTATAGACTAGGCTGACTTGGAACCCAGAGATCTGCCTCTTGAGTGCCAGGATTAAGGTATTAAAGCTATATGCCACCACTACCAGAGAGACTTTTTTGGTGAGAGGTGAGATCGTCTGTCATCTGTAGGTATAAGAAAAAAAAATATTTAGATTATTGTTAAGGATTATGCTGGTTTTGTAAAGTGGTAGGTGTAGGTTCTCCAAGATTTATGATTTCACTAGCTGTGTGTTTTCAGTACTGGGCATGATTTTTCTCTTTTAGAGTGGGGTAGTTGTATATATTTTAATTATTTGTTCTGATTTTTTTTCCTTTTTCCTTTTGAGAGATAAGTGGTAAAGTGAGACAGAGTCCTTATGTAGCTCTGACTATCCTGGAATTCGGTACATAGACTAGGCTGGCTTTGAACTCAGAAGAGATTCATCTGCCTCTCTCTCCCCCGTTGTATGTGCTTCTATGCCTGGCATAGTTAGTATTTAAGTATATTACTTTTTGGTTCACATTGTTTAGTAGAGAAAAATCCAGGATTTGGAGTTTTGAGTGCGAATTTTTTACATAACTATGCTAGGTTTGTCTTTTTTTTTTATGAAATGGAAGTCACATTATACAACCCAGGCTACTCTTGAGCTGCTGGGCTCAAGCCATTCTGCCTTTTGATAGCAGTGCTGTTTGATAATTTTACTCATTGAACCAACTAGGAAACTTTTATGCTTATTAACCTCACATTCTACTTTTCTGTATTGTAACTCTTTGGATTAAGTGATTTATTTTAGTTACTGTTTAATTGCTGTGAAGAGACACCATGACCTAGGCAACTCTTACAAGATTAAGCATTTTAATTAGAGACCTGCTTACAGCTTCAGAAGGATAGTATTGTTATTATCATGGGAGGGAGCATGGCTGTACACAYAGTGTTGSAGCAGTAGCTGAGAGTTTTATATACTGAACCATGGGCAGCAGGCAGAGATTACAACCTCAGACTCCACTCCCAGAAACAAATTTATCCCAACAAGGCTACATCTTGAATCCTTCTGAAACAGTTCACCAAACTGGAGGCTAAACATGCAAATCTATGAGCCTATGGGGGTCATTTTCAAACTACTACAGTGATATCTGTAAAAGTCCTTTATATATGAAGAAGATATTGGTTTTCAAATGTGGAAGCTTAACAAAGTTAATTGGTAAATTGTTTTTGCTTGGTTGTGTTTTTGGTGTTTTGTTTTTGGTTTGTTTGGGTTTATTTTGAGACAGGGTCTCTCTGTGTAGTTCTGGCTATCCTGGAACATACTCTGTAGACCAGGTTGGCCTAAAATTCAGAGGTGTGCCTGCTTTTGCCTCTCAAGTGCTGGGATTAAAGGCATATACCACTATGACCAGCTTGGAAAGTCATTTTAACTTTTTAAATATACATTTATTACTTTGTGTATACATATGTGGGTGTGCATGCCATAGCACCTGTGTGAATTCTAGAGGACAACTTGGAATAGTTAGTCATCATTGTGTACAGTTCAGGAATCAAAGCAAGCATCTTTACCTGCTGAGTTATTTTCCCAACACAGATTTTAAGGTTTTGCATGTTTGTTTGTTTGTTTGTTTGGAGTTAGGGTCTATTTCTTGAGTATAGAAAAGGCTACAGATATGACTCAAGTGCTTCAAAAAGAAACTGGAGCCATGGGCGATCTATGTATGTTTGAGTTCAACCCAGTCTGCAGCTACACAGAGAAACCTGTTTCAAAGTGGGGAGGGAGGGTCTAGAGAGGTGCCTCAGGTTAAGAGCACTTTCTGCTCTTCCAGAAGACCTAGGTTCAATTCCCAGCACTGATCTGCTTGCTCGCAACCATCTGTAACTACCTCCAAGGAATCTAGTACCTTTTTCTGACCTGTTAAGGAACTAGGCACACATGTTGTGCACATATAGACATGTAAGTAAAAACTCCTACACAGTGTTGGATCTGTCCAACACTAAGAATTTATCACTTGTATWTTTTCAGAACCACATTTAAGTGAGCCTGAGGGGGAGGGTTTTGCTTGAGATATGCCCAGATCTGATTTGATATTGTTCTTTTGGTTTGGTTTGGTTTGGTTTGGTTTGGTTTGGTTTGGTTTGGTTTTTTTCAAGACAGGGTTTCTGTATAGCCCTGGCTGTCCTGGAACTCGCTCTGTAGACCAGGCTGGCCTCAAACTCAGAAATCCACCTGCCTCTGCCTCCCAAGTGCTGGGATTACAAGCGTGCGCCTCTACCGCCCT
>BDUI01000886.1:130626-146217 GCA_002335545.1 Apodemus speciosus
AGAGTACAGGTGTAGAAGAGCATTAAGGAAGGTTACCTATCAAATACTTTTCTTGTTGCTGAGCATATGTTCTAGACTTACTATTTTTTTAAGCATGTATTTATTTCTTGTGTATGGGGAAGGTAAGCACATGCCACGGTTTACATGTGAAAGTCAGAGGACAGCTCTGTAGGTGTTATGGGAATCGGTGATTTCCTTTTAAATGTAGATTTCAAAGATACAACTCTTGTCATCAGGTTTAGTGGCAAGTGCATTTATCCACTAAGTTAATTCAGTGGTGCATAGGTAGCTTCTCTTGGTGCATTTGATGTGAATCTTAACTAATGGTGGGGTATGTGTTTGTGTATACATGGGTACAGCTGTTCACGGAGTCTGGAAGAGAGCATTGGAATCCCTGGAGCTAGAGTATACAGGTGTTAGGAGTCACTCAGAGTAGATACTGGAAATTGAAAGGATATTTTATAAGAACAGTAGGTATTCTAAGCCATCTAAGCCATCTTTTCCAGCCCTTAATTCATTATATTATTCTTCGTGTTTTTGTTGCTGGAGGTGAAAACCAGCTTTTTGTTTTGTTTTGTTTTGTATTTTTGTTTTTTGGGGGGTTTTTTGTTTTGTTTTGTTTTGCATTCGGGTAAGTATTCTACCAGCTACAGCCCTTACCTCTTCCTACAATTTTTTTTTTTTTTTTTTTAAAGAGAAACTCTAAGGTTGATTGTAAAGGAAAGGAAGTAGAGATAAAGGACTCTAAAATGGTAATTTATCTCTAGTGGGAAAGTTATTTAAATTCATTTTTTGTGTGTTGAGCATTGAACTGCTTTGATAAGTCTGGTATTCTAGAATATTGCTTAATTCATCTATAAATCTACTTGCTTGTTTGTCTATTTTTCAAGACAGGGTTTCTCTGTGTAGCAAGCAGTCCTGGCCACCCTGAAACTCTGTGTAGGCCTAGCTGACCTGGAACTCAACCTGCCTCTGCCTTCTTAGTGCTACGATTAAAGGCAAGCACCACCACAGCTAGAGTAAATCTATATAAACTCAGATTCCATCTATCTATTTATTTATTTTTATTTGAAATAGGGTCTCAAATATGCAGGCCTGGCTACCTTAGATCTCTTTATTTAGACCAGGCTGGCTTAGAACTGGGGTCTACCTACCATTGCCTCCTGAGAGCTGGGATCAACAGTGTATACTGCCACACCCAGCTGCCTCAAGTGTTTTTTCAAGAATATAATGGCAGGCATACTGGAGCTAGTGGATGGGACTCTAAAAAAGACAGCTTGGTCTACACAATGTGTTCCAAGACAGCCAGGGCCCTGTGTTAACCTTGTCATAAGTAAAATGTAAATTACAAGATGTAACTTTGTTTTGTTTTGAAACAGGGTTTTGTCACGTGTCTATGGTTGGCTTAGAACATTCTGTATAGAGCAAGCTGACCTCAATTTGCAACAATCCTATTTCTGCCACCTGAGAGCTATAATTATGGGCATGTACCTGCAACATGCCTAGAAAATTTTAGGGGCTTTGTTTTCTAAGATTCTTTGTATCTTAGTTATGTGTCTATGTGTTGTGCTGTGAGAGGTCAGAGGGCTTGCTTCCTGGATCTGGAGTTTAGCCATCTGATATGGTGCTGAGAGCCAAACTCAGGTCCTCTTCAAGAGTAGTAAGCTCTCCTTAGTGCTGAGGCATCTCTCTAGCTTTCTCCCTCCTCTTTTCTTTTTGAAAAAAAAATTATTGTTCATTATAAATATAGCAATATGTGCTACCACATGCATATGGAGGTAAGAGAGCAACTTTCTAGAACCCATCTCCTTCCACTGTGGATTCTGCAGATCCACGCTATCAGGCTTGCTGGGTAAGTGCCTTTTACCCACTGAGCCATCTTTCTGGCCTCCGTGTTCTTAAATTTCTTATTAGTATGTGCTTTGTTTTTCTTCTGTATACCTTGAAGGCATTATGTCGCGCAGAAGATGAAGAAGATATCCGTGCAGCCACTCAGGCCAAAGCTGAACAAGTGGCTGAGCTTGCAGAATTTAATGAGAATGATGCATTTCCTGCTGGTGAGGGAGAGGAGGCCAGTCGGCCTGGGGCTGAGGATGAGGAGATGTCCAGGGCTGAACAGGAAATTGCTGCCCTTGTAGAACAGGTCGGTGTTAGATCCACTACCGCTTCTCTTTATCTATCTTAACTTATGCCAGGACTCTATTTGCCCTGGCTTTCCTGATGATAGTAAATAATGGTGATAGGCCCTGAGTTCTAGGTCCTTAGGTTTATCAACTTGTATTCTTCCCTACAGCTGACTCCCATTGAGCGCTATGCCATGAAGTTCCTAGAAGCTTCATTGGAGGAAGTAAGCCGAGAGGAACTCAAACAGGCAGAAGTAAGTCTTCTTAAGTAGCAAGTAAGGGGATTAAGATAGTAGGAAGCTGTTCATTTCTACCATGCCTTGCTCTGCTCTTCCACTTGCTGATACTATTGGCTGTGTTGTTGGTAGGAACAAGTGGAAGCTGCCCGAAAAGACCTGGACCAAGCCAAGGAGGAGGTGTTCCGACTACCCCAAGAGGAAGAGGAAGGACCAGGGGCTGGGGATGAGATGTCTTGTGGAACTGGTGGAGTCAGCCACCGGCGCAGCAAGAAAATCAAAGCTCCTGAGAGGCTGGGGACTCGTGTCAGTGAACGTCTTCGTGGAGCTCGGGCTGAAACTCAAGGAGCAAACCACACTCCTGTCACATCTTCCCATCATACCTGCAACACCTTCGTGCCTCCCCGATGCAGCCCTGTGAGAGAACGAATTCCCAGGCCAGTGACTAGGCCTCGTCTTCCTCCTCCTTCTCCTCCTACCCCTCCTCCTGTCCTTCCTGCTCCTGCTCCTGCTCCTGCTCCTGCTCTTCCTCCTCCTGCTTCTTCTCCTCCTCCTGCTTCTCCTACTCCTGCTCCTGCTTCTCCTCCTCCTGCTTCTCCTCCTCCTGCTCCTCTTCCTCCTGCTCCTGCTGTTTGTGTTGCTTCTGCTATAACTTCCACCCTAGTCACAGCTCCAATACCCATTTCAACCCCAAATCCAGTAAGCATTCTTCCCTCTCATATCCTGCCTACTCCCGCACCTCTGCTTCAGCTTCCTCCTTGCTCTTCTGCTTCTGCCCCTCCTTCTGCCTGTACCCCTCTACCCACTTGTACCTCCTTACCAGCTCAAACCTCTCTATTAACCTCTTCTTCCCCAGCCTCACTTGATTCTCTTTCTGTTCCCATCTCTCCTGGAGTTACCAACCTCCCCTTGGACTCAGGGGAAGTAGGGTTGTGTGCACAAGAGTTGGCACCTGTGGAGTCTCTACAGCTGCCTGGAATGACCAATTCTGAGGCTTCCCTGGTTAGTCTTGTGCCTCCAAAGGATCTTTTGCCAGTGGCTGTTGATGTCCTGCCTGAATCAGAGAAAAATCTTCCTTTTATTCCTGTACCCAGTTCAACCGTGGAAACTGAGAGCATCCCCAATGGTCAGGAGCAGGAGGGGCCAGGTTCTGTGGAGGGGACCAATCCCACACTGTTACCTGGTGGTGAGAAATTGACCATGAGTCTGAGTGAAAGTAATGGGCTGGAGCTCCCACCCTCAGCAGCATCTGATGAACCACTTCAGGAGCTATTGGATACTACAAGGAACTTGGAAGAAACAAGAGAGGTTCAGATCCCAATCTCCAACTCAGAAAAACCACAAGAACTTGTTAGAGCTGAGGTTACAGCCCCATCAACCTCCTCTTCAGCCACCTCCTCTCCTGAGGGTCCTTTGCCTGCACGCCCCCCACGGCGTCGAACCAGTGCTGATGTAGAAATTAGGGGTCAAGGGTCTGGCCGGACAGGACAACCCCCAGGTCCCAAAGTGCTTCGAAAGCTGCCAGGAAGGCTAGTAACTGTGGTGGAGGAAAAAGAACTTGTAAAGCGACGGCGTCATCGGGCACCTGCCAGCACCCTAGTACCTGGGGTATCTGAAGTTAGCGCCAGTCCAAGAAGCCCATCGATCCACAGTATGTCAGGACCAGAATCCTCACCTCCCAGCAGTGGGCCCTGTGAAGCTGCTCCTACATCTTCACTGTCTACCCCAACCCAGCATACCTTCATAGCTTGTCGTCACAATGAACTGGGGATGACTGGTGGGGGCAGCCCAGAGAATGGAGAAGGAACAGAGCTTGCCATCACTCCACCAGCTGTGAAACGTCGGAGGGGGAGACCTCCCAAGAAGAACAGGTCTCCAGCAGACGCTGGGAGAGGGGTGGATGAGGCACCTTCATCCATCTCTAAGGGGAAAACCAATGGGGTTGACCCAGGCCCTGGACCTGAAAGAGTAACTGTTGCAGAGCCTGATCTCAGGCCCCAGTTTGTTCCTGGACCCCAGCCTCTTGGACCCCAACCAGTTCACAGACCAGAACCCATCCTATCACCTGTGGAGAAAAGACGGCGTGGGCGTCCCCCTAAAGCAAGGGATTTACCCATTCCTGGGACCATATCCTCTCCAGGGGATGGCAATTTAGAGAGCCGGACACAGCCACACCCTTTCCCAGCACCCCTGACACCACTCCTAGCCTGTCCCACTGCTGTCACCAACACTGTCACCACTGTCACCATTTCAACATCCCCACCGAAGCGGAAGCGAGGCCGACCTCCCAAGAATCCACCATCACCAAGGCCCAGCCAACACCCTGTCTTAGACCCCGACAGCTCTTCTGTTGTTGAGAGCTGTGGACTGGGAGTGCAGCGCCAAATGGGCCAGGCGGAGAGTGAAGGCAGTTCCTCTGATGAGGATGGAAGCCGTCCTCTCACACGCCTGGCCCGCCTTCGGCTTGAAGCTGAAGGGATACGGGGACGAAAGAGTGAAGGGTCCATGGTGATGGCTGTAATTCAGGATGACCTGGATTTAGCAGATAGTGGGCCAAGTGGGTTAGAACTGACACCGCCTGTGGTCTCATTAACTCCCAAATTTCGCTCAACCCGCCTGCGTCCAGGGTCTCTAGTGCCCCCACTAGAAACTGAGAAAATGCCTCGCAAAAGGTCAGGGGCTCCAGTTGGGAGTTCTGGGATGGCAAAACGGGGCCGCTTGCAGCCCCCAAGTCCCCTGGGGCCTGAGGGTTCAGTAGAGGAGTCAGAGGCAGAAGCCTCAGGTGACGAGGAGGAAGGAGATGGAACCCCACGCCGTCGAACTGGTCCCCGCAGGCTCGTTGGGACCACCAACCAAGGGGACCAGCGTATCCTGCGTAGTAGTGCTCCTCCCCACCTGTCTATCCCTACTATTAGTCACAGAGGTCGAAAGGCCAAGACGTGAGTTGGCAGCCCCTTCACTTATGTATCCCACCATGGCCGCTTCCCTGTGCCCAGGCCTGACTCTGTTAACCACTACTTGAAGTCTTTGAGGGAAAATGCCTCCAGGGAGACATAGGGGGCTGTCTTCCTTTCCACCAAAGTAGGGGGTAGGTTACCGGTTGTCATGGAAATGGGGCTTGTCAGAACCCCCCTTCTCTCCTATCCCATATGGCTGGGCTGGGCAGTGTTAAGGGTGGCAAGATAGTTTCTGTCCCCACCCCCTTGTACTTGATTCCCCAGCTGTCTATCACAGCCTCAAACCCTTAGGGAAAAGGGCAAGGGGCTTTTCAATGAGGTGGGGAGGGTTTGGTTTTTTGTTTTGTTTTGTTTTGTTTTGGTTTTTTTGTTTTGTTTTTTTTCTTTTCTTTTTTTTTTTTTTTTTTAAGAAAAAAAAAAAACATAATAAACTTAGTTTCTGTACAAGCATCCGTGTAAGGAGGCTTCTGATTTTCTGGTCTGGTGGAGGGTTGGGTGGAAACTTGGACATCACTTTTCACCTCTCTCTTGGAATGACTCCATGCCTGATTTCTATCCAAGATTCTATACCCTTGAAGCAGAACTTACTCCTTCTCCCAGTCAAAAAGAAAGGGAAGATTGTCAAATCTGATCTGGTAGGCCGTGTAGAGTCTTTTAGTCCACTCAGATACACTCTTTTCTCTGACTCTTGAACTTTCCCTCAGCTCTCCAACACCCGGGAGTTCCCTTTCAGTCTCCTTCAGGTGCTTCCTTACACTCCTATCTTCAGAAAGCAGGCATCCTCCATTTGCTCATGCCTTAGCCCTCCTCTGCTCTCCATCTAGCCAAACTGGTTTGAGTTGGCCATGCCCTTCCCAGCTCCCTGGGCTCTTCACATGGTGGCTGGCCCCACAACTCGACCTTGGCTTGGCTTGGAGCCATGAGTCAGCTTCATCTCCACCCAAGCCAAATCAAACCTGAGGCAAGAGCCGAAACTCACAGTTCCTCAAAGCCTATGGCCAGGTAAGAATCTATGCTTATGTTTATAGTTTCTGACCTTAACTCCCTGGGCCCTTTCTTAGGCTCTTCTCATTTACTGACAATTCATTTCTTACCTCAACTCCTATTGCAGCCTAGCCACATCTTTTTACTTTTTGCTTTCTCATATTCTGCATTTTTGTTACTCATGGGGAACCACAGGTGGTCCAGGCTGTAGGATGATTGGACATGAGGGTGGAAAGGTATTTTGATGTGCATACAGGGCCTGAGTAAGGAAGGCATTGTGAAGGTTTCTGTGGGCGAAGTCATTTGGACTCTGCTAAATCTGATTGGGTTGTCTGGTCTGGGATAAAATGTAGAGAGGTGACAAGAAAGCATAGCAAAGGAGGTGTCATAATCAGGGATTTTGGTTTGAGACAGGATCTCATTTATTCTCAGACTCTGAGCTAGCAGTGCTGGCCTTGAACTTCTTGATCTTTCTGCTTCTGTCCCAAATTGGTATTATCGGTGTCTGCCACCATGACTCCTGGGTTAGGTGGGATTTTTTATACTTATTTTTAAGTTTCTGTTTTATTTTTATAAACATCAAAAAGAGCTTAGCCATATGATCTCTTTCCTTTCCTTTATCCTCAAAACTATTCGTGCCCAGGGATGGTGGTGCACGCTTTTAATCCAATACTCAAGAGGCAGAGGCGGGGTGGGGGGGTGTCTCAGTGAATTCTAGGCTGGCCAGGGCTACATAGAGAAACAAAACAAATAAGTAAACCAAGCAAAGCCAGAGTCAGGCAGTCTCTGAATTTGAAGACAGCCTTGTCTGTATACTGAGTTCCAGGCCAGCCAGGGAGGAACTACATAATGAAACCCTGTGTCAAACAAAACCAAAAAAAGCTACCTAGTCATAAAGTTTTAAGACTCTCCTGTTCCTGGTATCCAGGTCAGTCTCCTTCTCTGTATTTGTTGGACATTTACACATGCTTGCCCTTCAAAAGATTCAGAATCTTAAGCTGATGGAAAGGCTTCCAACTACACATTTAGTCTTCTCACCTGAGTCACTGGAGGAATTTTCCAGTAAGACAGCATTCCTGAGGATAGGGTTAGGACACTAGACAGCATGCTTTGAGAAGGGTGGAGTCACCATGCCCAAGCAAGAGCTCATTTGTTGGGCTTAAAAGTGCCTTGACTATATCGCCCACAGGTGATGGAGGACGAGGAGAAGGCAGCGGAGAGCTTGGTGAGCAACATGGAAGCTGCTCATTCTCCATCCCCTATCCACTGCTGCTGGCTCCGCCTCCAATACTTGGCAGCTACTAGCATTATCTGTGGCTGTTCTTGCCTGGGGATCATGGCTCTTGTGTTTGCCATCAAGGTGAGGTATAAAATTCCTATGGGACTGGGTGATATAATGAAATGACTGTGTATCTGATCTGTCTACAGTTAAATGGTTACTAAATATCTTTTGATGCTTAGCTCTGGACTTAGTGCCAGAGTAAGAATACTTTCAAAGGATCCATGTCTTATGAAAGCGGTAGTTGTAAAAATGGATAATTAGTATAATTCAGCTCATCAGTACTATAGTATGGGAGAAGCATAGAGCACCCTAGGACCAAAGGAACGAGGAAAGATGCATCTCTGCAGGAGGAAGGGGGTAGGGTGTTTCTGTTCGAGTAAGTAGCTACCAACATATCAAAAAGATGGCAGTAAGAATATAACTTTAAGGAAGGGTAAGTGTATGAGGATGGAAGGACAATCCAAATAAAGGCAGCAGTGTGTACAGAGGTTAAATGAGGAATATGGAGAATTGACATAAAAGAATCCAGATTCTTGAAGGCCTCCGATTCTGTACTTGGGAATTTTAACTTTATCTTGAATAGTAGAAAGCAATTAAAAAAAWTTTTTTTCAGAAGAATGACATGGCCAGATTTGTGTTTCAGAAAGATCTACTCTCAAAACCTCCATTGAGGCTGAATCACAAGGGGCAAGACTACAGGCAGACAGACAGTTAAGTAGTGATGAGAACAGTATCCATTATGTGGAAGGAGCAATGTGGAGTTGTTAGAGAACAATCTGCACCCCCTCCCCCTTTTTTGTGGTTGGGGTGGGGTTGGCATTACTAGGAATTGAGCCCAGAGTCCTGCCCATGAAAAGTGTATTATCACTAAGTAGTCCAGCATACTCATATACGTAGTAAAAGGCTGTTCAAACTAATTTAAACATCATTCTAGAATTTTCTCACTACCTGTATATACCTTGACAGTCAGAAATAAGAATTTCTGTCATCATAAGAATTTCACTGGGGCAAAATCATAAAAGTAATCCTTCATGATGAAATGGTGTTGCCTTTTGGACCATGAAAGAGAGAATGAATGTGGGACAAATAGAAAAGAATGGGAATAGAAGGATTACAAAGTATTTTCCAGTCCAGAAATATAATTCATCAGAATACTTGCTAGTATGCACAGGCCTTTGGGTTCCATCCCAAACCACAAAACAAAGTCATTAAAAATACAGTCTTGTGAGCTAACTGTGGCCAGTTGAAAAGTAAGGCAGAACTGAGATGAGTACTTTGTATTGCAGATGAGCCAAGAAAGACCAGAAAAGGTTGTAAGATGTTTATGTGTGTGGTTATGAGCTATGATAGAGCAAGAAGTGGAGTGGGGCAATGGGTACTTTGGGACAGAAGCAGGGGGAGAATCTAACCAAGAACCTGCCCCCAACAGGCAGAAGAGCGGCATAAGGCAGGCCAGTCGGAGGAAGCCATATACTTGGGGGCCCGGGCCCGGAGACTCATTCTGGCCAGTTTTGCTGTCCGGTTTGCTGTCCTTTTTCTGGGCACCCTGCTGCTGTGGCTGCTCTCCTACACCATTGCTCAGGCTGAATAACCCTGGGTGGCCTTTGCTGAGAGTCAGTCAAGACCTGGATCCAATCCAACAGTTCGGCAATGCTCAGTTCTGGTGACAGGAGTGGTTCGTGGCTCTTCCTGTCTGGAAGAATGTTGTCTTTCTCGGAGCCATTGGAAGAGCTCAACTAGGCTATTCAAGCACCCGAGACTTCAAGGGGAGGTCAGCCTGCTATGTTCTTTCATTATCCTCTGCTTTGTCTCCCTTACCCTTGTCTCCATCCTAGGAGCCTCCATTCAGAGAAAGGGATGAAAACCAGGCTTGATTTTATTAGTTTGTTTTGTAATAAAAATCTTTTTTGGTGGTGAAATACTGTCTAATTGTTCATTTTCCTGCTTTTCCCATTTGGCCTTTGGTGAAGGCAAGACTAGACATCTAAATGATGACTTAAGCCTACATCTGGCCTCTTTTGTCTATCTCATTGCTCCAAGAGAAGGAAAGGTTTTGGTTTTTGGTTTTTATAATTTTTTTTGGGAAATTTTCTTTGGAAGAAACCAAGCTTCTTATCAGGCATGAACCTAAAGACAGACAAAAAGAATAGTAGTAGTAGCTAGCACACCACTCACTGCTAGGCTGTGCTCCAGGCACTTAGTTTCTTCTGAGGCCTCACAATAGTTGGTGCCATTTTTCTTTATAGCTTTGGAAATGGGTAAATAAATATGTGTCCTAGGCCCTATCTCTAGAAAATAGAAAAGATATGATTGAATTCAGTTTGGTTCCAGAGGGGTGAAAAGATTGGTTTATAGGAACTACCACATATTGACAGTTATATAATTAAATATATTTTATATTCTTTATCTTGAGACTCCTGATAGTATTTTGAATTTTTAGGGATGGGATATGGTCTTGGTTTTGTTTTATTGAGTCAGGATTTCCCTCAGAGTTGCTGTACAAGTACTGAGATTACTGGTGTATACCACCATGCTTTTTTTTGTTTTTGTTTTTTAAGTTTGTTGCTGTTTTGTTTTCTGAAATGGCAAAGCCTCACCATATAGCCCATACTAGCCTCAGTCTTGATCCTCCTGCTTCTGTTCCTGAGTGCTCGATTACAGATGTGCACTACCACACTCTGCTTAAAAAGTTTAAGTTTTAAAATATGCTCCATAAGCAGGTTCCCAAGCAAATATAAAGTTTAAATTAACACCTAGCCCATATCTGAAAGTTACTACTCAAATTGATTGCTGTCAGCACTGTAAAACTTTAATTTACTCTAATCATTTCTTATCACAAATAACTACTATTCTGACTTCTCACAGTGTAACTTAATTTTGCTTGTATCTGCTTTATAGAAATGTAGTTARCCAACTGAGGAATGAATAAATGTTAAGAGTGGGATACATGAGGGCTGGAGAGACATTCCACAGTTAAAAGCACTAGCTCTTGCAGAAGACCCGAGTTTCCCCTTACCTACATGATGATTCACACCTCCATAATGGTAGTTCCAGGGGTTTCCAGTACCTTCTGATCTCTACAGGTATCAAGCATGCATGTACTACACATACATACAGGCAGGCAAAACACTCATACACAAATTATTTATTTATTTATTTATTTTCTGTATATGAGTGTTCTGCTGCATGTATACCTGCGTGCCAGAAGAAAGCATCAGATCCCTTTATATATAGATGGTCATGAGACACYATGTGGGTGTTGGGAATTTGAACTCAAGACCTCTAGCAGAGCAGCAAGTGCTCTTAACTGCTGAGACCAGCAAATCTTAATGGAATACAAGAACATCTTTCTCAAAGGGGCTGGAGAAACGACTCAAGAGTTAAGAGCACTTGCTGTCTTGCAAAGGACCAAGTTTGGTTCCCAACACGCATATCCAGCAGCTCAAAACTCCACTTTCAGGAATTCAACACCCTGGCTATTGTGAACACACACATAAATAAAAATTAAATTGTCTTTATAGAGATGGAGTCCTGTTATCTTTTTGTCTTTGCTGTTAACATTGTATAGTATTATATATAGCTGTAATTTCGTTGTGATGTTATATGAATATAGTAAAATTTATTGATTAATGGAAGCATTTGAGGTGTTTCCAATTCATGAACATTATCAAACCATGATACTATGGATATTCTTATATACACATACCCTGTTTGAGATAGGGTTTCAAAATGTAGCTCATTACATAGCACTGGTTGTCAAATTCAAGTTTTCGGACCAGGCTGGCCTCAACCTCTCTGCTTCCCATGCAACACCATGCCTGGCTCTTGTACATGTCTTTTGAAACTTGTGTACCACACAAATAGAATTTTTTTTGTGACTACCATAATCCAGGAAAGAGTAGAGCTATGCAAATTAGAGGTGCACACACTGGTGGTGGAAGAAGGGTGGGTGGTACACGGTGGCTGTCTTCAGTGTTCCAAAATGTGTTGCTCTCCTTGGGAGTCAAGAATGCACTCACCCCATATAGGACACCACAGTAGACCAAGGACTCAATCCAAGTCTAGTATAATGAACCAGTGGGTGTATTGGGATTATTTATGGAACATAGGTGACTCGAAGGCTACATCACTAAAAAGTCCACGTCACCATGGACAGTAATAACTCACGAAAGCTGCATCCCTGAAACTCCTTGACCAAGGGATTTTTCTCCTTGGCAATTGCTTACTAATTGTATAGCCAAAGAAAAGGACTTCCTTAGTCTTCCAACTCTTATGAGCTTCCTCATTCTTGTGCTCGTGAGGGGAAAATCTTTGAGCTAGGAGAGAAGAGCTGCACAGCACTCTACCTCTTTAGTTCTTCTGATACCTTCTTTTCATGAAACTATTGGAGGATAGTCTCTTAGGTTTTGTTTTAGGGGAGCGGGATGTAAAGATAGCAATGTCTKGTCATTTCTTCTATTTATGGTTTAGAACTGCCACTATGCCACAGCAATGGTCACTTATTTTTAGAAGTTTGACTGGCTCTAAATGTCTGCTACCTTCCGGAAAAAGTTCCCTGGGATGAACAGATGTCTTTGCAGTTAAGAGTTTGTACCACCCTTACAGAGGTTTTGAGTTCAGTTCCCTGAATTCATGTTTGCCAGCTTAGAAACAGCTCCAGGGAATCTGATGCTCTCTGGCCTCCACAGGCAGCTGTACTTATGTACACAGACATGTGCAGACACATAATTTAAAAGTAAAAAAATTGAGCTGGGCAGTGGTGTCATCCACTTTTAATCCCACACTTGGGAGGCAGAGGCAGGCAGATGTCTGAGTTCCAGGACAGCGAGGGCTACACAGAGAAACCCTGTCTCCAAAAACAAAACAAACAAACAAAAAAATCAAAAGTTTCCTTTTGTAACCAAGGCTGACAGTAGCAATAACCTATGGATATAAGCAAAAATTACTGTCCAGCAGTCCACAAACCTTTTGTTTTGTTTTTTAAGCTAACTAGCAACAGTTGGACTCACAGCTCCRTCCAGTTGATTTCTCCATATTTTACAACCAAATACAAATACAAACTCTTATCAAAGAGTTTTGGGATGCAATAGCAGTAGCAATGGCATCTGTGTTTTCCAGCCCCCCCCCCACCCCCCCAGGCTTCTCTGGCAACATCTCTGAGAATATACTCTATTCTGGACTAGGATTTTCATCTAATGAACTTTATAGCTTCAGAGAGCTTTTTGTTTTTGTTTTTCCAGCCACACTGGGTGCCCCTGTGGAAATTATTTCATTGTAGTTTTTACTGTTTTTCCAGTTGTTTTCCAAGTCAAGGGCTAACATATAATGAAACTTTATCACAGAGGATTGACAGGCTCCCTGAAGTCCTTTCCATCAGAAAGAACTCTAAAAACACCATTGGCAAGACCCAGTATAACATTTGAATTGTTCATCAGGAGAGTAATGTTAGGTACAGAGGACAGTACCTTTCCAACACTACTATTTCCCATGAGCTATCTTGGCTCCTCCTAGGGCATGGCCTTTGGGCTAGCACATCACCCTTGCAGCCTGAATGGTCTCAAGTAAGGCTAAGCATTACTTAGACTAGGCCAAAACTAAGTGAAAGGTTAGCAGATGCATATGTAGCCTGCTACACTTGCTGCTGGAGCCAGCTTCCAGTTTCTGACAGGCTCTGAACTTGTGTTATGTCCAGCATCTCTCCATTGACATACTTAACTGAAATAAATTCCATTCTTTTTATTTTTTCATACGGAGTAGTGTGCTCTGGGGAGGATAATTGCCTGCCACTAGGAAAAACATTGGCAAACTGTTGCTCAGGCTTTTGGCTTTTTAATTTTACATAGGAATTATGTCCTGATTAAAATGCCACATTTGTCTCAGTTTTTTTTTTTGTTCTAATTTTTTTATTACAGATGGACTTTAAAATTTCAATTAAATTATTAAATGTTGCCTGTATGTATATATGTGTGCCACATGATTAATGTCCAGGAAGGTCAAAGAGGGTGTTAAATCACCTAGAACTGAAGTTATGTGGGTGTGGGAACCAAACCTAAGTCATCTACAAGAGAGCCAGTGTCTTAACCACTGGCTCATCTCTCTAACCCCCATTTTTATTGATTTTGTGTGTTGTATGGGGGAGGGTTCCTGTACAGCATGCACACAGAAATAAGAGGGCAGTGTTCAGGAATTGGTTTTCTTACACCACATATGACCTAGGAATTGACACACATCATCAGTGCTGGTGGCAAGCCCACTGAACTATATTTATTTTTTACAATGGGTTCATGTATTCAGGCTGGCCTTGAACTAACTACTCAGTAAGGATGACCTTGGCCTTCTACTTGCTGTGTACTGACAGACATGCCACCAAACTCAGGTGCCATGGTCATTAAGTGATCAGACCCCTCTGCCTTTTTGTCCTCCCCTTTGATTGCACCTTGTAAGCTTGATTTACATGCCTTACCGTATAAACTTGACTTACATACCTCACCATGAGGCTCTGCAAAAATTAGTGACCAGCCCTGAGGTCGTTGCTGAATAAACTTGTTTTTCTCTCATGATCCTGTGATAATAGTCCTTTCATGTSCAGTACACTTGGCACTAAGCATGATTGTCCTAGTAATGCCTCTCATTTTCCTGGTCGTCCTTCAGGATCTGATCTTTAGAGAGCTTTAGCCAGTGGTCATCAAGCTGGTATTTCATATGAACTAATCCACCAGTGATTCTTTTCCCTTTTATTGCCTGAAATTATGCAAATTTACATTATTTAGTTTCTTCTACACACATTCCATCCATCCCCATGCCCCACAGCTTTATTCAACAGGCTATTAGGAGAAACTTTTATTTCTTGCGTAAAAATATTTTCAGTGCAAACAAAATAGCTCAGAGTAAAAATTTCTATCACCAAACCTAACAGCCTAACTTTGATCCTTGAGACCTACATTGCAGAAGGAGCCAGCTCCTGCAACATGTCTGCTGACCCCACATGCACACTGTGATGTGCATACATGTACACACATATATATAATGTAATTTTAAAAGTCATTTCTCATTCAAGCAGGTCAGATGTAGTTCTCCCTGGTTATAGTTGTCTGTACTGGACTTGTTACTAAATGCCCCCATCTTTATGCTGAATTAATGGGTTTTCCCCATTTTCTATATTAAAGGTCAGGGAATCTCTTCTGCCTCTCTCCTTTGTTTTCAAAGTTCTCCTATGAATTCCGGGTTTTTGGAGCTCAAGAAGAATATAAGGAACTAGTTTGTACTCTTTCTTTTCCATTTTGCTAGCTCTGAGAAATAGCAAGCCAATACATACATCATCCTCCAGTTTCTCACATTTCCTGTCAAGTCAGAAGCTAGTATGGAAGGAAATAGTTGCTTATCTTTGCCTCCTTGTGATACCTCCTTAAACAAACAAGTTCTTCTGAGCCTTGGCTGTGTCTTATTACCCACAGAAAAAGCCACAGAACTGCCACCACAACCTGCTTACCATCCCATCAAACACACGGTGATTGAGGGGTGTAACATTTTGTAGCCCATCAGCCATTTTGGAGTGTCCCCATACTTGTAACAGACCCCATTCAGCAAGGAGAGACATGCTACCCTATAACAAATGAGATGACAGCTGACCACCCTGAACTTTTCTCTCAAAGATGCCCTTTCAGAATTCTGAGCTTTGCACTTACTCTGCAGAGAACATGCATCTGCTACGACAGCAAGGAGGCACATTATTCCCTACCACACTGGAGTACAGTAATCATCAGGATAGCTCCCACCCCAGCAGATGCTGTACTGAGACCCATTTCAGAAGCATGTCTGGTCTCCAGAGTTGGGGCATGGGACCCTATCTCCCAGCTTACAGTTGTGTTTGTGGGTCCCTGTTCATATGCCCGATTGCTTTGTTTGACTTTACTGGAAAGATGTGAACAAGCACTTATTCACCCCAGATAGGGCATTAGCAGGCCAAAGAAAGTCACTAACCACCAAGCTTATGGGCTTTTATACAAGAG
>BDUI01000886.1:152292-172845 GCA_002335545.1 Apodemus speciosus
AAAAAAAAAAAAAAGAAAGAAAGAATGAGGGCAGAGAGATTGTAAGAACCAAAATACAAGGAAGCCTGCTGTGATTGAACTGAACGTCTGTGGTTAGTTAATAGGGCAGTAGGTAATTATGAATGTATCCAACAGTAATTGTAAGATTGAAGTTCTGGCCTATGCCTTTAATCCTAGTCTTTGGAGGCAGAGGGAGGTGGAATTCTGGTGAGTTTGAGGCCAGCCTGGTCTATGTAGCAAGTTCCAGACCAGCTAGACTTATACAGTGGGGGAAAGGGAGGGAAGGAGGGTCACCAAAACCAAAAGGCGGATAGATAGGTGGCTTGGTGGTAGGTGGAACACTTGTTTAGCACACATGAAGCCCTGGTATTAATCCCCAGCTCTTAATGGGAGGGAGGGGAGAAAAGACAATTGCTCTGTTCACTGATAAGGTGGGAAGTTTTTAAACAGTGAGTGACAGATCTGTTAGGAAGCTAAGTGAGGAGCTGTGTGTTGATGGTTCATGAGAATCTTAGCAGCTGCAAAGAGAACAGGTGGCTCTCAGTTACCAAATAAGGAAGATAAGACCTGAGCCAAGGCATTGGGGGTGAGGACAGCCAGGAGAGGCCCCAGGCATGGATTTTGAGGCTCCCTGCAAAGAGAGTGGGAACATGGGAATGAGAGAGAGGGGCGGTCTCACTTGGGAGTGTGAACAGCAACACATTAACAGATCAGAAACAGAGAGGGAGAGGGCTGCAGAGATGGCTCTGCAAGTAAGAGCACTGACTGCTCTTCCACAGGTCCTGAGTTCAGTTCCCAGCAACCACATGGTGGCTCACAGCCGTCTGTAATAAAATCTGCCCTCTTCTGGGGTGTCTGAAGACAGCTACAAAATAAATAGAGAAAAGAAATACAGAGCCGGGCAGTAGTGGCACATGCCTTTAATCCCAGCACTTGGGAGGATCTTTATGATCCATGAAATGTCTTTACGATCCATAAGGAAAGATGTTCAGGAAGACAGGATCTGACAAGGGAAGTATCTGGGCTTAGAGGTTGAAGTCTCGGAGGTGCAGAAGATACTGAAAGAAAATGTTGAGGGCTAAGGATGGAGCCCTGGGTAAGCCCATTTATTTATTAGTAATATGTAGTACTTTTGAGATGGTGTCTCTCTGTGCAACCAAGGTTGGCCTGGTACTCAGAGTCCTCTGTCTGAGCCTTCTCAGCATGGTTGACACGCTTGGCTCTGTTGAGTTTATTTTGGCAGGTTTATGCTGGGGACTGGGTTGAAGCTCAGAGACTTACATGCTGACCAAGCAACCTACCATTGAGCTACAGCCTAGGCCTAGATTTTGTCTTTGTTGACCCATGCTCCGCAGGCACACCACCCTGAAGCCATTCTCCCAGCCCAAGGATGACCTTTTAGGAGCTCACAGAGACCAAGGCATTGGAGTCTGTCAGCAGAAAAAAAGATTGAGTCTTAAGACTTGCATTCCCCCTTGAAATGATCTAGAAGCTTACTAGAAAGGCTTAATTACTCAAATTAGCACCCTTAAAGTAAAAGGTATATGGGATGCGTGAGGAGGGAGACAGCAGACAGGATTGGTGGAGGCAGCATTTAGTCTACTCTCAATGACTCTAGCCTTTTTACTTTCTGAAATTATAAGCTTCCCAATTAAATCTATTAGTGACGAGGAATGACTAGAGGCTAGGACTATAGCTTAGTGGCAGCAGGCTTCCCTGGCCTGGGTGAGGCCATGAATCCACTATATATATTTATTGGGCTTCTCTTGTACTCAGAGTTATCATGGAGATTTGCGATTTGGATGGAGACTTAGATGGTTTCTTACCACTTCCTGCAAAGGGCAAACTCTGGGACCTTGTGAAAAGCCTTGTTCAGGGCTTAAACAGGGAAGGAAGACCCTGGATCCAACTCGTCACCTACCTGAGTTCCTGTGGGTATTGTGTGGTACTTTGCTGTTTGGTACTCACATGCCTGAAGACATTGTGAAGCTATGATAGGCTAGGGTTTGACATGGTACTKGTCCTCATATAAGTCTGATATGGTAAGCATAAGTCCAAAGGCTCTATTCTGTCTGGAAGTAATGTAGAAGCCAGATGTGATAGTGCACACTTGTAATCTTGAGTTCAGGGCCAGCCAGCAACACCCAGTCTTACAGGATGCCTTTAATCCCAGCACTCAGGAAACAGAGGCAGTTGTATCTCCATGAGTCCCTGGCCAGCCTGGTCTACATAGTGAGCTCCAGAACATCCAGAGCTACATAATGAGGCCCTGTCTCAAAGAAAACAAACAAACGGAGGGTGGGGGGGACTGAAGAAGAAGAGAGGGAGGAAAAGAAAAAAACGGGTGAGAAGGGGAGCGTGGGATGCCCGATTTGATGCTATCATTTGATTCTGCTAGAGGAGTGAGCTCCGTGGTGCGCCGCTGTGTCCATCGAGCTACTGGGGATGAGTTCGCAGTGAAGATCATGGAGGTGTCTGCTGAGCGGCTGAGTGTTGAGCAGCTGGAGGAGGTGCGGGATGCCACACGGCGAGAGATGCACATCCTTCGCCAGGTCGCTGGCCACCCCCATATCAGTGAGGCTGCATTCCCTGCTCCTGCTGGCTGACGGCCCCTATCCCTGCTGGCCCTATTCATAACCCACACCCTAGAATTGCCTCTAGGTCTTCTTCCTGGCTGCCTCTACCTCCAAGCGTGGCCAGTCTTTGGGTCCCTGTAGCCTCCGTAATACCCCTTCCTTCCCAGTATGCTAGCCTAGTGCTGCCTGTGGGTGGACAGGCACCTGCGATGTGTATCTGCTCCTCCCATCTCTCTCTGCCTTTCTGCCTCTCTCCCCAGTCACTCTCATCGATTCCTACGAGTCTTCTAGCTTCATGTTCCTGGTGTTTGACCTGTGAGTATCACTCTGTTCATCTGAGAGTTCTAGTCCTTGCCTTCCCGAGTGGTCCCGGGGTTGTAGGGCTACACTCATGGGCACACCACTGTTTACATCATGCTCTGCTCCTGTCAGGGCTCTCTGGTGTTCTTTTCCCTGAAAGTCCACTGCACTGGCCTTCTCCTTAGGTGCCATTATTAGGCAGGAACTTCAAGAGTAATAATGGTCAATCAAATGCCAGGAGAGTTGGAGTGCCCGCAGGGTCCCTGAGCTGACTCCCTCCAAACACCCCTCAGCAGTCTCCCTGCTTAGCACACTGCTCTGCTGTCCTTGTGCCTACTGGTTCTTTTCCTTTCGTGTATTTGAGTCTGATGTTGTATGTTACATGATAGAGTGCAGACTAGTCGCAAATGTATTTCAAGAGTATGATTTTGCCAGGCATTATGCCTACAATCCCACTACTCCACAGACGAAGGCCAGGAGGATTACATATTCAGGGCTAGCCTGGGCTTTGTATCAGAACCCTGTATCTGAGAAAGGAAGGAATAATCTGAATTATTTCGGRAAAAAAAATTCACGAAGCCATCAAATGGCTCTCTGCCAAATTCTGAGGGGAGCCGGGCGTGGTGGCGCACACCTTTAATCCCAGCACTCGGGAGGCAGAGGCAGGAGAATTTCTGAGTTCGAGGCCAGCCTGGTCTACAGAGTGAGTTCTAGGACAGCCAGAACTACAGAGAAACCCTGTCTTGAAAAAAAACAACAACAACAAAAAAAAAAATTCTGAGGGGAAATAGGAAATGTCTATTCCTCCCTCTTAAGAGATCTCATCTCTTACAAATGTGCAGGACAGTGACAGTCTTGAGTATTGATTAGGATTGTAATTATAGCCTTAGTTTTATTATCTTTATGTATGCATGCTATCACATTGTAGCATTGGCCGGTCTGGTCTTTAACTTAAAGATCAGACTGCCTCTGCCTCCCAAGTGCTGGGATTAAAGGTGTATGCTACCACCACCTAGCCTGAACCTCAATTTCCTTTTGTTTTTGGTTTGGTTTGGTTTCTTTGTTTCAGAGGGTTTCTCTGTGTAGCCCTGGGTGTCCTGGAACTCATTCTGTAGATCAGGTTGGCTTTGAGCTCCCAGAGATACACCTGCCTTTGCCTCCTGAATGATAGAATTAAAGGTTTACACACCACCACCACCACCAGGCCATAACCTCAGTTTTCAAGGGTAATAAGATAAGCAAATTCTAAAATACTTTTATTCTACCTTTTCATAACTGTTATTTGAACTTTTCTTAGTACTGACTTTAAGAAGTCTTTTGTAGCTAAGGTCACTCTCAGATAAAAAAGGCCTCCTGTGTTGTTATTCTTACTTAAAGTGTTCCTTTGTGGCACATTAAGGATATTTCAACCACCAGCACTGTATCATACTGCCCCTGAAATCTAGTTCACCCCTTCACTCCTAGAGTGCTCTTTCCCAAGCCTGCTCCTGCTGGCCACAGAGGAATCTCTCCTCACTGGCCTTACCACCTTCTCAGCCTCCAGTAGGGTGCATTTGCCTCTTTCCCCTCCCCAATCCCTTAGGATGCGGAAAGGAGAGCTGTTTGACTATCTCACGGAGAAAGTGGCCCTCTCAGAAAAGGAAACCAGGTACGGGTAGAGCCCGATGCCCTGGGGATGTCCGGGGAGTGCACAGGGGGAAACAGCCGGCTGTCTCCCCAGGTCCATTATGAGGTCTCTGCTGGAAGCAGTGAGCTTCCTCCATGCCAACAACATTGTACACCGAGACCTGAAGCCTGAGAACATCCTCCTAGATGACAATATGCAGATCCGCCTTTCAGACTTTGGGTTCTCCTGCCATCTGGAACCTGGCGAGAAGCTTCGAGGTGAGGAGATGAGATCGCTTYWGAGGGAGGGAGGCAGGCCCAAACTTGAGGTTGCCTGGCCAGGTTGAGAACTGAGTCCCTGATACCAAGGAAAAGAAAGTGACTGCTCCCTGCTGAGGTACTCTGGATGCAAAGGCTTTGTTCAGCTCAGTGGACTTCTTCACCTGAGAGATGTGTGCAGAGGGCCATGCCAGGGAAGCCAGAAGAAAGGAACGCTGTTGAACCTGAGGGATGCAGAGGAGGGGTCTTCAGAGCTGAGCTTTGTTCTGGGAGGAAAGAGAAAGCAGGGCTAGAGGGTCCCAGCAGTTTGAAGTGTGGATAAAGCAAGACCTCTCTGTAGTGCTGCAGTGCTGTGAGGATCCTGCTATGATTCATTGTAACAAGAAAAATGTCTGGAACTGGGAAGATGGCCCAGTGGGTCATGCAACTTGCCATGCAAGTTTGAGGACCAGAGTTCAGATCCCAGCAACCATGGAAACACCAGCATGGATGAGGCAAAGAGAGGGGATCCTTAGAATAAGCTGGTTAATTAGACTCTCCAAATCAGTGGAGCTTTGGGCTAAATGCATAAAGGAGAAAGTAATTGAGGAAGACAGTCAACCACAGCCTTGGGCCTACACATGTGTAACACACACATGCACGCAGCACACATTTCTAGTGCAGATGGGAAACTGAGCATATCCAGGTGTAGGAGTCCCAAGAGCTAGTCATAAGCTATCTTGTCCTTTGTACTGTATGCATATACARATAATGGGCATTTGTCATGGGACAGATGTCACACCAAGTGTCTATGCTGTGACTTACTTCCCCTAACAGTATTTCTTCTCAACAGAAAATAGTATCAGTATCTCTGTTTTATGACTAGGTGTGAAGACATGGCTTGCCCAGAGTTTGAACTTGAACTGTACAGTTGCATGTACATGTACAGTGTGTCACCTCCCTTCTGGCTTTCACATATCCATCCTTTTGGAATCCCTTTGCCCTGACTGCTTCACCTTCCTTTTGTTTGTTTGTTTGTTTGTTTGTTTGTTTGTTTGTTTCAAGACAGGGTTTCTCTGTGTAGCCCTGGCTGTCCTGGAACTCACTCTGTAGACCAGGTTGGCCTCGAACTCAGAAATCCGCCTGCCTCTGCCTCCCAAGTGCTGGGATTACAGGCGTGCGCCACCACGCCCGGCTGCTTCCCCTTCCCTTACTTGAGCGATTTGGGTTTCACTCTCAGCTTCCACTCCTGGAGGGCCCATGCTTTCTGTTTTTATATTTTCACATGACTTAACACTCATTTCTCACTTGCTTCCTGAAAGACAGTGAGCTTGGGAAAGGTGCATCTACCTCATGACCCTCTAATAGAACTCTTGAGTGCTAGACAGTGAAATACTTGTGCTTCCAAAAGTCTTTTTCAGCCGGGCGGTGGTGGCACACGCCTGTAATCCCAGCACTTGGGAGGCAGAGGCAGGCGGATTTCTGAGTTCGAGGCCAGCCTGGTCTACAGAGTGAGTTCCAGGACAGCCAGGGCTACACAGAGAAACCCTGTCTCGAAAAAAAACAAAAAAAAAAAAAAAAAAAAAAAAAAAAAAAAAAGTACCTGTAGTGGCAAAAAGAAACTAAAATTACAGATTTAGGTCAAGTGATGGAGGAACCTGAGCCGTAGGTACCTGGACGCATCCTGATGCCTTGAGAGGGAATCACGGAAGGATTACTGTGGGAGGGATTTTTTCATTTCATCTCTGTATGTCTGTACTGGAACTAGCTGTGTAGACCATACCTAGACCGAATCATGAGAAGGGTTTAAGCAGGACTACCCCAGTGTGTTCTTAAGCAGTTCCAGGTTTGTGCTGGGCATAGTGGCACACTCCTTTAATCCCGGCGTTTAGGAAGCAGAGGCAGGCAGGCTTTTTGAGTCTGAAGCTACCCTGGTCCACATAATGAGTAAGTCCCAAGCCATCCAAGGCTACATAGTGAGATCTTGTCTAGTACAAAAGAATTTTGCTCTTCACATATATTACTATGTGATATGGTGGTAAAACAAGTTGTTTTGATGAATGAGTAGCTTGGCTTGAAGGTGGAGGAGGTAAATGATGCCATTGAGTAAGACCTTGAAGCCATTCCCAAAGTGGGTTTTCCTAAGACGGCCACCATGAGCTTTGGTGGGAATTTAAGGTGGTTAACTAGGGACATGCCCTTGCTCTGAGGCTCAGCAGGAAACACACAGCAGCAAAAAGGGTGCACTTGTGTTCTTATGCAATGGAGAAGGTCCAGCGGAGGGTTGGTGTCTGGGGCTCCACAGGGAATGCTAGTGGYAGTCCCTCAGTCTTCCACCCTCTCCCCAGAGCTGTGCGGGACTCCAGGGTATCTAGCACCAGAGATCCTCAAATGCTCCATGGATGAAACCCACCCAGGCTACGGCAAGGAAGTCGACCTGTGAGTCTCTGCGATGCCCTCCCCTTCCGTGTCACACCCTTGCTTGTTATCTATGCCAGTCTGACCATGCTCTCATTCTCAGCTGGGCTTGTGGGGTGATCCTGTTCACACTTCTGGCTGGCTCACCACCATTCTGGCACCGGCGCCAAATCCTGATGCTACGCATGATCATGGAAGGGCAATATCAGTTTAGTTCACCCGAGTGGGATGATCGTTCAAACACTGTCAAAGACCTGGTAAGTAGGGGCCATGTAACGATGCCAGGGAAGACCCAAGATCTGACCCTCATGCTATGAAGTTTCTCTAGATCTCCAAGCTGCTGCAGGTGAATCCTGAAGCGCGTTTGACAGCCGAGCAAGCCCTGCAGCACCCCTTCTTTGAGCGCTGTGAAGGCGGCCAGCCTTGGAACCTCACACCTCGCCAGCGGTTCCGGGTGAGCCTGGGAGTGGCAGGGTCTATGCCCGGCCTTGTCCTTTTCCCTGTGCTGGACGTCTTACTGGGGCTAACACTGTCCCTTTTCCAGGTGGCAGTGTGGACAATACTGGCTGCTGGACGAGTGGCCTTAAGCAGTCACCGTTTACGGCCACTAACTAAGAATGCACTATTGAGAGACCCCTATGCACTGCGGCCAGTCCGGCGCCTCATTGACAACTGTGCCTTCCGGCTCTATGGGCACTGGGTGAAGAAGGGCGAGCAGCAGAACCGGGCAGCCCTCTTCCAGCACCAGCCTCCTAGGCCTTTCCCCGCTGTTGCCACTGAACTCGAAGGAGACTCCAATGCTATCACAGAGGATGAAGCTACGCTGGTACGGAGCTAGGGCCTTATCCCTGGGCAAGCCAGAAAGTAGGACTCTCCAGGAGGAGATTTTTTTTTTTTCTATCATTCCAACTGTTTGGGACTCAGACCTTAGCCCTGCCTTGCCAAGCCTACAACTGAGAATGCTGCTTGTCACGGAATCCAGCCCTCTACCCCTACCTCCTCTGGACTTGGAGATCAGGGCGGAGACGGAAGCAAGCCTCTTCCAGTGTTGTACCTGGCCTTGCCATCGCCGCCTGTGCTGCATCTGAAATAAAACCTGCTACAAGCCTGGGAGAGCCAGTGCCRTGTCTGCTGTCTAGTTTCATAGGGGACCCAGAGGTGCTCGTGAAGGTGGGAGATGGGACACTGTGGCCCAGGTCTTTATTGGAGAAAATGCTGGATCACTTGGTCTTGGTCTTGCCTTTGCTAGGAGGTGTCTGATAGGGCCGCTCCAGTGCAGCCAGCTTGCTGCTCAGCCTCTCCTCACTCTCCTTGAGCCGCTCCTCCACCAGTTGCTGGAGCTGCCGCAGCTCCTTGTTCAGCTGGGACTTGATATAGGTCTGGAGGATGCTGACCTCACCTACAGGGGAAGGGGGAGGCAGGACAAGTGTTGTCTGGGAATGAGCCGCACAAAGGGCAATGCTGCTTCAGTTTAGGAGCTGTTAGCCATCTCTTCTGAGGCAGACAGGTAGGCAGTGTGGCCAGACTGCACTCTATTCACACTCTGACTTCTGTCTAACACCAGGCAGATTATGTAGCACATGATCAGCTGTTTTTGTAGAAAACATGGATAGTGACAATACCTGGATGGTAGGATAGTTAATATGCACGTTTAACACTAGGCATCCTGGGTCTGGTACCACCACACTGTGMGTGTTAGTGGAAGCCGCCCTCCCATCATTCTCTTTCTGGGCCACCTGTTCTATGCATAGCAACACCCCAGAAGCTCCAGCAGCATGGCTCAGTGGTTAAGGACACTGACTGCTCTTGCAGAGGGTCTGGGTGCAATTCTGCACACCCATGTGGTGGCTCTCACATCTATAACTCCAGTTCCAAGGGCAGTCACTGCCCTCTGTGACCTCTGTGGGCACTGACATGTGATGCACAGATATACATGGAAGCAGAACTCCCAGATAGAGAAAATAAAAACAAAAAATAAAGCTCAAGAAATTATAGGGGCCACCGGAACTAACTAAGTCCTGGGCTGGGTGTGGTGGGGCCTCTGTAACCCCATCACTCAGGAGTTAGAGTCATCTTGAGTTCAAAGCCAGCCTGGGCTTTGAACCTTGGACCTTGTTTCAAAAAAAATAGAACAAGGGTTGGCGGGATGGTTCAGTGGCTAAAGGGGCTTGCTGTGTAAGCCTGCCAACCTGACTGCAGCCCTCAGAACCCACAGAAAGCTGAAAGGAGGCAGGACTCCCAAAGGTCCTCTGGATTGTCATTCTGTCTAACAAAACAAGGGCTGGAGAGATGGCTTAGCATTTAAGAGGCAGAGGCAGGAAGACCTCTAGGAGTTTGAGGCCAGCCTGGTCTACATAGCAAGTGCCAGGACAGACAGGACTACATAGAGAGCCTGTCTCAAAAAGGGAGTAGGTTGCTGAAGATGTCCAGCTGAATGGTAAAGCACTGACACATAGGGCTCTAAACTCACTCCCTAGCACCACAAAACAAAATGGTGGTGGCGGGAGTCGGGGGATGAAGTCTCAAGTAGGTCCAACCCTTTGATTTGACGTTAAAGAGTCCCAGAGTCCCAGGGCACCTTAACCCTTCCAAGTGCTCACCTGGCTGTTGCTCTGGCTCCGCCACAGTTTCTGGCTCTTCCTCCTGTGGAGTAGCTGCCTGCTCTACTATCACTTCCTCATCTTCTTTCTCTGCACGGCAGAAACAGGAAGAGGTCTTGGCCCCCGCCCTGGCCCAGTTTCAGCCTGGCCCACTTGCATCCATCTTACCCTCCGGCCAGATTGTGAGTGGCTGTAGCCCCATGTAAGACAAAGATAGGTCCAGACGAACCTGAAGAGACAAGGGAAGAGAGAGGCTGAGAGGAAGCACCTGCCATAAGAGAAAGGGGAGTCAGGTGGCCACTCACGGCCTGTACACAGTACCTGTGGGGTGAAGACATATTTGTAGAGCTTGAAGTGGCGGAAGTAGGTGTTGACCACATAGTCTGCCAGTGCCAGCAGCTGTTCCTCTTTAAAGAGGTCAATGCTGAAAGGGGGCCGCTGTGACGACAGTCAGGAGTTAAGCGCTCTGGCAACCTCCAGAAGCCGAGACCTAGCTAGTCTCCCAAAAGCACAACTATCTAGAAGCAGGGCAAACCCCAGGTGACCTTCAGAGGAAGATGGTGGGAAAGAGAACAGGTATTTGGGACCGATCTTGCCTGTGTTGGGTGAAGGCTTCATTCCAGGGTACTGACCCTGACTCCATGGCAAAAGAGAACGCTGGTAAAGTAGCGGTAGCATTCCTCCACGTTGCCCAGAGGGGTTGCTAGAGGAAGCACGGTGAAGCCGTCAGGCCCTTCCTAAACTCCATCTGGTCATCCCGCTACTTTCAGAGCATGAGATTCAGACCTGGTCAGACTTAAGAGTAAGTCCTGGCCTGTTCTGTTAATTCACTCAATAAATACCAAATTCTCACTATACACTTTTCTAGGCACTGAAAAAGACAGACAAGGTCCTTCCCACAGGAGGATGTTTTGTTTCTGGTCTGGAACTCTCGGTATATAACTAAAGTTGGCCTCAAACCAGTGGCATTGCTCCTGCCTCAGCCTCCTGAATGCAGGTTCCAGGCCTGAGCCACCTTACTCAGCATCATCTGGAAGCTAGTTTGTTTTTGAGACAGGGTGTCAGGATAACTTTGAACTTCTGATTCATCGATTCATTGGCCTCTACTTTCGAAGTGCTAGGATTACGGGTGTGTGCCACCTCACCTGATTTACACAGTGATGGAAGTGAACCCAGGATTTTGTACTTGGGCAAGCACTCTACTCAGTAGGTTATATCCCCAGCCCACCATCTAGATATTTCTCAGAGCAGACCCATCATATTAGTACCATGTGTTTCATTTTGTAATAAGGAAACCTCTCAAAGGTGATAAATGTGGTCCAGTAATGCCACCTATGGTGGAACACAAGTCCCAGTCTGCAGCCTCCCTACGTTAGCTCTCCACAGTCACTTGTGCCAGCCCAGCCTCCTCTCCTGGGGCTCAAACCTTTCGGTGGCTGCCTCCCTCTCACCAACACAGGCCTTGTGAAGATCTTGGAGCAAGGCACAGGCTGCTGATGTCTGCTCTAATGAAAAGCCCTGCTGGCGGCAGAAGATGAGTGCGTGGGAAAAGAGGTCCAAGATAATGGCATCCCGCAGGCTCTGCTCAGGAGAGCCAAGCTCCAAGAGCTCAGCAAGAACCCTTGGGAGGGAGAGGAAGGCATGAGTGACAGGCAGCACAGGCCTGCCCGCCCCCAACCTCACCTTAGGATTTATTTCTATTATATGGGTAATTTGCCTGTATATGTGCACCACATGCTTATCTGGTACCCATGGAGGTCAGAAGAGGGTGTTGGATCCTCTGCAACTGGAGTTACAGACTATGTGGATGCTGGGAACCAAACCTGRATCCTCTGGTAGAACAGCCATTGCTATTAATGGCTGTGCTGCCTCTGCAGCCCCAAACACAAACCTCTTCTTACTCCATTGCCTGCCGCTTGCTCTATACATTAAAGCTTCTCATTCCTGTGTCTCCCCTCCCCAGGGCTCTGTCTAGCCCAACTCAAACCCATACTCTCTCATCTCTTCCACAGTGGCTGCCTTCTCCAGTCTGTGCATAGAATGGATGTCCAGGTATTTCCTGTCAGGAAAAGATGAGACAAATCATTGATGGCTCCAATAACTTCCCTGATGGAGCTGCAACTTGGAGAGCTTTAGAGTGGGCATCAGGAGTTGAGACTTGGCTAACTTGTTAAGTAACTTTTAACAAGTCATTTTCATGGGCCTCACTTTCACTGTAAATGAGGAACATCATGGTCTAGAATCTAGACTATAGATGAACCCTTAGGAGACTTTTTATTTATAAACCCAATAATTAGAAAAGAGTTGTGCCAGGTGGTGGATCATTTGATCCCAGCACTGTGTCACAGAGGTAGGCAGATATCTTGAGTTTGAGGCCAGCAGGATCTACAGAGTGAGTTTCAGGACAGCCAAAACTACAAGGAGAAACAATGTCTCGCAGGGCAATGGTGGCACACACCTTTAATCCCAGCACTTGGGAAGCAGAAACAGGCGGATTTCTGAGTTCGAGGTCAGCCTGGTCTACAGAGTGAGTTCCAGGACAGCCAGGGCTATACAGAGAAACCCTGCCTCGAAACGGAAACAAAAGAAAACAAAAAAAGAAAGAAAAGGAAAAGAAAAGAAACAATGTCTTGAAAACTCAAAAAATAAACAACCCTGAGTTCTTGTCTCGCTGTGTGTGACCTTGATGAAGTCTCCACACACACCTGGGCCTTGGCATCAGCGTGCACTCAGGCATAGCAGTACATTCTTGTCTTTGCCTCTCTTCCCACACTGCCACGTTACACCGAAGCGCCTGGAACACTGGTGACTAATTACCTTGAGCACKTCTCAGTCTCATCTGTGTAAAATTGCTGTGCCCTGGCTGTGCAGGACTATTGAGACCTTAAAGGAGTAATGCAAATGAGGAGTGTGACTTTTCCCCAGGGTTCTCCACACTCACCACATACAGATCCGGGGCTGGGGTAGTGGCGGCTGCGAAGAGAAGACAGATCATGGGAAGAATAGATACGACAGTCTGTAGCCCCTAGTCCCTAGCACCTCGTGAATTTCTAGCAGGTCTGAGTGTGTTATCATTTTAACTATAGCAAAGTAGGTAAAACCGGGCTTCGGTGGGCTCGAAATACTATTTAGCAGCCCATTTACAATCAAGGCAACTTCAGAAAATTCCCGAGTATTGGTAAACGTAATGACTGGCAGCGCCTTATTGGGAAACCTAAGTATTCACTAAAGGAGAACCCCGTCCCGCCCTCACCGGGAACAAGTTGGCTCCAGGATCTTCAGCCACTTCCACCGGGCTACTAGTGGCCTCTGCTGGCGACTCGGTCTGCATATCTGTTCCGATCCTTATGGCCGAGCCGCCCACCGAGCTGGGACTCCTGTCTAGTTCCTCCTGCAGTTTGGGAGATTGTTCCAACTCCATCTGCACCTTCATTTCCAGGCTCTGGCTGGATCTGGGGGTAATCATCTCTTCGTCCTTTTTAGCCTCAGTGTAGGTCTCGCCAGCCAGGGGCCTGGGACAGCCAGCTCTTCCACTGCAAAGCCCGGACCTGCCCCTTCTAGTGTTTCTTGAGAAGCGGTGAAGCGAGAGGCAGCCAATCCGCAGAGGGCGTCTTCCCAACTTGTCTCCCCGGTGACCGTTGTTAAGGAAAGTAGAAAGTACAAGCCCACGCCAATCATTGAAAAGATAGAGCGCATGCGTAACGAGTTGCACGTGCCTTTTAGAAGTTGCTTATAGGGGTGCTTTCGGGGGTCGGTTTTTTTCAAAGATTTAATTTAAACAATTTGTGTGTGTTTGTGCGTGCGTGCACACATATGTACAGGATGTTCACGAGTGCCTGTGGAGGCCAGAAGAGGGCGATGGATGCTGTGGATCTGGAGTTAACAAGGGCTCGTGTACCGAGTACCCCGAACAGCAGCAAAGGCTCCAACTGTAGGGCCACCTCTCCATCTCGTAGTGCAACTGCGGTGTCAATAGCTATGGGAACCGCCTGCTGGCCAATCATTGAGAGAAATACGGTCGATCGGAAAAAACAAAACAAAACAAAAAAAAAAAAAAAACTAAAAGACTCGAGAGGCGGAACCAAGAGCCACCAATAGAAACAGGAAAGTTTCGCCACATCCGGATCCGCTCTGACGCCTGCGCTGTACGTCTGGCGGCCGGTGACGTCCGGTGAAATCCAAGATGGTGGCGCTTGGCTGACCCTACCGTAAGTGCGGACCCTCGGCCGGCGGGGGCGGGGTCCAGCAGTTGTGTCCAGGGGGACTCTCGGGACTGCGGAGCTCCAAACGCATCCGCAGCTCAGCTCTCTGTTTTCTGCAGGTGACGGAAGTGCCGCCTCCACCCGCCTGCCAGCCCCGGAGAGCCCTGAGTTGTCCCTCCGCCACCGCCGCTATGTCTGGCCTCAGCAACAAGCGCGCCGCCGGCGACGGGGGCTCAGGACCCCCAGAGAAGAAGATGAACCGCGAGGAGAAGACCACGACCACTCTAATCGAACCCATTCGTCTCGGGGGCATTTCTTCCACGGTTGGTGGGCTTTTGCGAAAGTCACATTTGGCCTCCGCCCAAAGTGTTCAGAATCCTGTGTGTGCACGTGTGTATGTACACAAAACGGGTGGTGAGCATGGGTGTGCCAACGGTGTGAATGTGATCAGAAAGCAACTTTATGGAGCCCGTTCTTGCCTTCTGTTCATACGCACGTATGTTCCCATAAGTCGTATGATTTGTCATATGCTCCTGAGTTAGAAAAAGGTAGGGGCAGAAACGGAATGTGAAGCTCTCGTGGCTAACATACTCTCTCTGCAAGTTTCTGAGCCTTGCTATACCTCTCCCCATGCAATCTAGTTGTCCTGTGTGTCAGAGATGGTTCAGGGTCCTGCCAGACACTCTGCCTCCTCCTTTCTCTGGTAGGAGGAGATGGATTCCAAGGTACTGCAGTTCAAGAACAAGAAGCTGGCAGAGCGTCTGGAGCAGCGGCAAGCCTGTGAGGACGAGCTCCGGGAGAGAATTGAGAAATTGGAGAAGAGGCAGGCCACCGACGATGCCACACTCCTCATCGTCAACCGCTACTGGGCCCAGGTGGGTGCCTGAAGGGCGCCCTGCTGGAAAAAGCCCTGGGGCGTTCATAACCTCTTGTTCTTTCTTCTTTCAGCTGGATGAAACTGTAGAAGCCCTTCTCCAGTGCTACGAGAACCAGAGGGAGCTGTCCTCAGGGACAGAGGGGCCTGGGTGCCAAGAGGGTCTAACCCGGGATGTGATCCCTCGAACAGATCCAGGGACGTCAGATCTGAGGGGTAGGACCGGGGCCCTGGGGAGCTTATGTTCTCAGAAAGGTCTTGAGGAGGGGGTGACTTTGCTGTGGGGTTGCCAGCCCACCTACTGATTATAAATTGGCTTCATGCCTGCTGGTGCCTGCCTTTAGTCCCTACACTTGGGAAGCAGAAGTTGGTGGCTTCTTCTCTAGAGGTTAAGGCTGGCCTTGGCTACATAGTGAGAGTCTTGTCTAAAAGCACCATGGTTTTTGTTTTTGTTTTTGTTTTTTAATTTCTTTTTTAATGGAAAGAACAAAGTTTTGGAAACTGATTGGATTTTCATAATCCCAGCCCTCTGAAAAGTAGAGGCAGATGACTTTCTGTTATTTTTTTCATTTATTTTGGTTTTTAGAGAAAGGGTTTCTCTGTGTAACCCTGGCCGACTTGGAACACACTCTGTAGACCAGGCTGGCCTCAAACTGGGAGTGTGCTGAGATTAAAGGCGTGCACCACCACCGCCCGGCAGCCACTGAATGTGAAGGAGCTTATTCTGGAACTTGGTACAGGTTGATAGTACCTGCTGCTGCCTTTTATTCCTCTGAGGGTTATCTGTCCCTTGCAGAGCCACTGCCAGTGCCATTTCGAGCCCCTCTCAGTGAGCCAGCCCTGGCTTTTGTGGTGGCACTGGGCGCCAGCAGCTGTGAGGAAGTGGAGCTGCAGCTGCAGGGCCGGATGGAATTCTCCAAGGCCGCGGTGTCCCGGGTGGTGGAGGCCTCGGACCGCCTACAGCGGCAGGTGGAAGAGCTGTGTCAGCGAGTATACAGCCGGGGTTAGTTTTTAGTCCCTACCCTAGAGAAAACCACCCTGGCCTACATTGTTCAGAGTTCCCAATAAATGTGTGCCTTGTTCTTGTCGGAACAACTTAGTTCTAGATGGGGCTTTCAGCTTTAGTTCGGGGGGGGGGGGGACTCTAGAGAGATGGCTGCAGGAGCTCTTCAGCCTTCACAGCCCTTCAGCAGGAAGGCTCTCGAGCCAACTCAGGGGTAGATATTGTCCCACTACACTGAGAGGCAAGTGCCCAGGCCTTTTTTCTCCCACCCTTAATTTTCTCTCTAGTGTCCACTTTCTTGGTTGAATGATCCCTCTCTGAGCTAGCTTCCTCTGAGTTTGTCATAAGCAGTTGGTGAGACAGCAGGTGGATCACACTGAGCAGTTGGTACTTCCTTTGATGTCCAGGGTTTGGCTCTCACCCAGGCTTTGCATTCCCAGGGGACAGTGAGGCCCCCGGGGAGGTGGCACGGGTGCGCACCCGGGAGCTAGGCAGAGAGAACCGTAGGCTACAAGACCTGGCCACTCAGCTGCAAGAAAAGCACCACCGCATCTCGCTGGAGGTAGGGGTCAGGGGTGTGGGCACACTTAGAACCTGGGCAGGGTTCAGGTTTGCCATCTAAGGATCTCAGGAAACAAGCCATTTTCCCCTGCCCCCAGTACTCTGAGCTCCAAGATAAAGTGACATCGACAGAGACCAAGGTCCTAGAAATGGAGACGACAGTGGAGGACCTGCAGTGGGACATTGAGAAGCTGCGCAAGCGAGAACAGAAGCTCAATAAGCACTTGGCAGAGGCCTTGGAGCAGGTCCGCAAGTGGATGGGAGCAAATTGAGTACTTGGGGGCCGGTTTCTGGCCCTCGAATCCACTGTATCCTCTCTCTCTGCAGCTCAACTCTGGCTACTATGTGTCTGGGAGCTCCACGGGCTTTCAGGGAGGCCAGATCACACTTAGCATGCAGAAGGTGAGCAGCGGGGTTCTGACCCCTCACCCCTTCAGTTCTGCCTCAGACTTTCCCTAAGGGCAAACAGCGGCACCAGAATCTGCTTCCTGGCATTGCTGCACAGTTTTTTTCATTCAGTTATACACTTGTTTATGAAATGATTCCAGGACTTAAGTGCTAGGAGCCAGGCAGGTGGATGCACGAAGGAGAGCAGGAGCTTTAGTCATTGTCCTCGGAGCCCACACCCTTGCTTTAGAGTGCGCTGTCCTGTCATGAGCATCCTCTCAGCCTTGATGCTGTGTCTCAGTGTGTGTGGAGTMTCTTTGGGTTTTGCTCCTTGGCATTGGAGGCAAGGGCCCTGTGATGTGGTCAGGCTGGCCTCAGACCCGTGCAGCGGAGAGTGGCTGACCGCTCCTGCTCTGTTTGCCTCCTGAGTGATGAAACTCTAGGCTGGGCCACTTTTTTTTAATAAACTGCAGCTTTTTCCTATGAGGGAGTAATAAAGATTCTGTGGAAATTAGGTTCTCTGTGAGGAACATGCATGTAATGCACAGTACTTAAATSGGTAGTTAGTAGCATAACAAAAAGGCACAGGACAGATATCCCTGTGCAGCACTGACTGCCTCCCATCACCACAAAAGCCCTTAGGAAAAGCATTGGTGTGGAGGTTTCTATGTAAATGCTCTTCACATGGAGCTTGGGTGGGGCGCAGGTGGACTGCGGGGAGATACTGCCCATCCTGGTCTCGCCTACCACAGCCCCTTCCACTCCCTAGTTTGAGATGTTGAATGCAGAGCTGGAAGAAAATCAGGAATTGGCCAATAGCCGAATGGCAGAGCTAGAGAAGCTGCAGGCCGAGCTTCAGGGAGCTGTGCGGACCAATGAACGGCTCAAGGTAGGCTGCGCTCACGATGGGAAGGGCTTGGACTAACTCAGATCCTGGTGCTAACACAACCCTTCTGGATATCTTCACCCCCAGGTGGCCCTGCGGAGCCTTCCCGAGGAGGTAGTTCGTGAGACTGGGGAGTACCGCATGCTGCAGGCCCAGTTCTCACTGCTCTACAATGAGTCTTTGCAAGTGAAGACCCAGCTCGATGAGGCCCGGGGGCTGCTGCTGGCATCCAAGAACTCCCACTTGAGACACATTGAGCATATGGAGGTAAGGTCTTGGAATGGGGCTGGGAGTGAGAACTAGACCTTTAGACTTGAGACATTCCTGAGCTTCCAAGGGGTCTCGTGTACCTGCTGAGAGTCCCTTGGGCATAGATTGTTCCTTGGCCAGAGGTGAGACTCGGGGATGTATGTGTGTCTTCCCGTTTCAATCATTAACTCTATTGTTTTACAATGTTTTAAAAAGTTCCTATAACCATCATAAGTGTTCTTGGAAGACTTGGGCTAAGAGAACAATGAGCTGAAGTGGGACGTGAACCACTGCTACCAAAGAATGACTGTTTCCGTGCTACTCAGATGCAAGTAACAGGGCGCGCAGTGCAAGCCCGCTGAGCGGAGCACAGGCTGCTCCACGTGTATAGGAAGGAGGTGGCTTTGGTTTTTTTGTTTTGTTTTTTCTTATGCGTCTGCTTCTGGTAGCAAGTGGTGTGCGTTACAGCAGTGTGTGCTCTGGAGACTTCATTTCCTGCTTGTGGGTACTAACTGRGTTCAAGACCACACTCAAGAGCTTGCTGTAGCCGGGCGTTAGTGGCRCACGCCTTTAATCCCAGCACTTGGGAGGCAGAGGCAGGCGGATTTCTGAGTTCAAGGCCAGCCTGGTCTACAGAGTGAGTTCCAGGACAGCCAGGGCTACACAGAGAAACCCTGTCTCCAAAAACAAAACAAAACAAAAAAAAAAAAAGCTTACTGTAAACACCTTCAGTACCTCTCCCTCCAGCAGTCACAGTGGTAATGATTCAAACCCTTTCTGGTAATGGTATTTTGCAATTATCTGTCTCCAGTCAAAGCCTACATTTTCTCTTAAGAGAAGCAGTAACAGGACACGGGAAGCCCCCTGGGGCCCTCAAATGCTCCAGGCAGCAAAGCAATACCTCTGCCCAGTGATGGAATTGAAGGCCAGTTTATTCCTGTAAGGTTTTAATCATGTCAACATTTAAAGAGATTAAGCTGGATTGCCAAATACTTGAGGACTTGAAAAGGCTGCATTCATGTAATCAGTTTTTATCTTTAAAAAACAGCCATGCTATATACATGCATATGACTTAGTTTTCATGTGTGTGGATGTTGACTTGCTCATCTGTGCAGCACTTACGTGCCTAGTGCCCTCTGAGGCTGGAAAATGGCATCCACTGAAACTGGAGTTGCAGATGCTATGAGCAGGGGTTGGAAACCAAACCTGGGTCCTTTGGAAGGGTATACAGTGTTCTCAGCTGCTGAGCCATCTCTTTATCAGGGTGTCAGTACATAGCTGTGGGTAGCCTGGGGCTCACTGTGCACACCAGGCTGGTCTTCAGTACAAGGTATTCACGAGCCGTGGCTTCCCGAGTGCTGGGGCTGCAGCGTGCATCACCACCCTCGCTGTGTTTGTCTATCTTAGATTCATTTACCAAAGGCCTTTTTTTTTTTCTTTTTTTTTTTTTCTTTTTTTCTGGAAACATGAGAAGATTAAATAGCCAGTACTGGCTTTTTTTCTTTTTCTTTTTGAGCCTGGGTTTCTCTGTGTAGCCCTGACTGTCCTGGAACTCACTCTGTAGATTAGGCTGGCCTCAAACTCTGAGATCTCTCTGCCTCCATCTCCCAAGTGTCGGGATCAAAGGCCTGTGCCACCCTCCCTGGCAGCTTTGTTTCTTTATAAGCAAAAATGAGGTCTTTTGATTAGTAATGAGTAGTTGCATTTTCATAGTGTTGTGTGTCGTTAACACCTAAACCCACAGAGTGATGAACTGGGGCTGCAGAAGAAGCTGCGGACAGAAGTCATCCAGTTGGAAGACACCCTGGCCCAGGTGCGCAAGGAGTATGAGATGCTGCGCATTGAGTTTGAGCAGAACCTTGCAGCCAACGAGCAGGCTGGTATGTAGTGGGATTTGGGGGGAAGCGGGCCTTCGAAGGGTGCTGGACCAACCCACCACGGCTGCTTAGCTAGATGCAATAAGTTGAGCTCCTTTTCTGTTCTCAGAGCCTCATCTCCCCACAGGCCGCAGGCCAGGGAGCCCGGGAGGTGAGTCGCTGAGCAGGCATCACCAGGCTGAGCTACTCTGGTCTCTGTGACGGTTCGGTCCACAAAGACTGAGTGTGGGTTCCTGTGAGCCCAACCCAGTTCTGCATCYGAGGTTCCAGTAAACAGTGAAGAATCTCTGCTGTTGCGAAGGGAGGCCAGTCGAGGGGAATATACAATAAAGGAAGAGATAAAATGGCAGATACTGAAAAAGAGTTTTATAAAAGTGAATGAGGAAACCTAGCGTGATGGCACACACCTTTCATCCCTGCACTTGGGAGGCAGAGGCAGGAGGATCTCTGTGAGTTTGAGGCCAATCTGATCTACATGAGGAGTTCCAGGCCAGCAAAGGTTGATAGGCAAAGCACATAAAAATAAATCTTTTTTTAAAAAGTGTATGTTGGCCAGGCAGTGGTGGCGCACACCTTTAATCGCAGCACTTGGGAGGCAGAGGCAGGCGGATTTCTGAGTTCTAAGACAGCCAGGGCTGTGTCAGAGAAACCCTGTCTCGAAATAAAAACCAAAAAAAAAAAAAAAAAAGTGTATGTTGTCCCCTATCCACCTCCCCACGAGCTAGACGAGCTAGAGAGGTAGCTCAGTGGTTAAGAA